>LOJH01001581.1:20610-51204 GCA_001685095.1 Ellobius talpinus
CCCCTGCCCACTCTCATGCCCACTCTGCTTCAGTGACTAGTCCTGTTGCCCCTGCCCACTCTCATGCCCACTCTGCTTCAGTGACTAGTCCTGTTGCCCCTGACCACTCTCATGCCCAGAACTCTGTTTCAGTGACTAGTCCTGTTGCCCCTGACCACTCTCATGCCCACTCTGCTTCAGTGACTAGTCCTGTTGCCCCGATCACTCTCATGCCCACTCTGCTTCAGTGACTAGTCCTGTTGATCTTAGGCTTCAGACCTCTTGCTCATGGTAACCCATCCAGTTTAGCCTAGTGTGTTGATGCTATGGTGTGAAGTCTACTGCTTTGACTAGTCTGCCCACTCCCTCCTCTAGGCCTCTCACCCTATCCAGAATCAAGCACTCAGCAGTCTTTTGAGGAGCCCTAGCCCCCTCCCAATACTAGCCAGGGTTTTGCTTATGTGTACAACTTCCTTCTGAATGCCCCTTTGTTTCCCTTCCCCCATATGCTGGGGTCCATGGGGAAGGGAAGGGGAAAGTGTTTGCTGGGACCAATCAGAGTGGGTGAGCACTAGCAGTTGCACCTCCATCTTGCCCCAATACTAGAGTCCTGCCTTTTCTTGAGTTGTTCTGGGGCTGGAGCTGCAGGGGCCAGGGTAGTGGTGCCAGGTGGAATAGGGCAGAAGAAAGAGGAACTAAGTGATCATTAGCTGCCAAAGGTGCCCAGAGCTGGCTCCTGCCCTAAGTACACATAGGTGCAGGTCTTGCCCCTCCACTGTAAGAGATGGTCCAGCCTGGTGCGCAGCCGCATTGGGGCAGGGAAGGCGCTGTGGGCGGCGAGGTGAGATGTGTTGTGGCAGCTGCCCCGCTGCCCGAGGCCCGCCCGGAGCGAACACTGCTGGTGGCTTTAATTGCTTTCACATTCTATGGGGCTGGCCTGTGACAGGCCTCTTACGTGGTGCACTCTGGCCGTGAACCCCCAGCCCCCGCTTGCCCAGGGGCATCCTCTAGCTCCTGAAGGGGCCTGGGCTGCTGGCCAGAGATGGGCCCAGCCTGCACCAAGCTGGGAGGGGACACAGCTAAGAAGAGAGCAGCAGCTACAGTCCCACTCACCCTCCGGCTCCATCTGCTCCTTCTTGGTGACTGATGGATTCAGACAGCCTTCATCCCCCCCAGTGCAGTAAGGAAAAAAAATACTTGCACACATGTTGTCCTGCCCACCATGTTGGTTCTACCTGGCTGTAGGGCTAAATCCCTAGGGTCTGGCTCCAGCCTCTGTCTCACCTGGATACTCACTACTTCGTCTGGCTGGCTCATAGCTCATCTCACCTTAGGCAGAAGCAAGAACTGCCACCCCACAAACCCTGGTACTCTTCTGCACAGTTCTATCCCCACGCTGGCCTCTGGAACAGCCTGTTTCTGTGTGTGTAGGGACAGAGAGGGTGACAAAAGACTAAAAGCTCCCTTACAAAACAAAACGCTTTTATTTGGTCCTTGGAGCCTGAGTGGAAATGGCCTATGGAGTCATCGAACAAGGAAGGGACTGATAGCTGATAAAATAGTCTCTGTGTTCGAAGAGCTGGTCCTATTTACAGGGTTAAAAATATTCACAGCTCAGAGTAAAAGGAGGCCCAGAGGGGAAGGGAATGTTTCTCTAGGTATAAAAACCCTTGCAAGCCCCATGGAGGCAAGGACAGTGGGTATGCGAGCTGCCCACTACCTAGGGGGCTGCAGGACAGTGGCAGCCAGGTGGGGGGCCCAGGAAATGACTCAGGCGTCCATGTGACAGATAAGGGCTCTGATCTTGACAAGCAGCTAGGGGAATGCTGGGCAGGTGGGCAGCTTGGCTCCCTCATCTAGGAGAGGAAGTAGTCAGTCACACCTTACATGTGCCTGTGATGGGACTGGGTTGGGGGGGTGTCCTTCTTTGTGGACAGACTGAGGCCATGGGACAGTGCTGATTGTGGCCAGGGAAGCTAAGGACGAAGTGCTTCTCCAGACAGCCGGGCAGGGTCTGGCTCTCAACCTGCCACCCCATCATGGCTTCGATCCTGGCAGGTGCTCCAGGAATTGCATAGTGTTGCAGGAGGGGCAGCTGTCCCCAAGCCCTGGCTGATGGCCACCAGGCATCTGCTTCCTGCAGTGCGCCGCTCATGTGTCAGGGCTATCAGGACCCTGCTCACTAGGCAGGGAGCTGGGCTTGGGAACAAACCAAGGGGGGGGAAGCAGCAGATAGGAGCCTCCACAAAGGGTTGCCCAGGCTCTCAAGGCAGGATCATGGCCTCTGAACCCTCAGATCTGGTTCTCTGAACATGTATCTGGACTGCCTCTCTATAGCAAGTGACTGCATATTCACAGGGCCTTGGCCACCTGAAGCTGTCCCCAGGGCTCAAGATAGAAGTAATGGAATGAAGCCCACCCGGCTCGAGGTATTCAGCATGGCAGCTGGGAGGCCTGGTGGGGGACTGAGGGTATCTGGAGTGTGGGAGGAAGAGAGGGAGGCCCAGGGGAGGCTGCACCCTGTAGCCGGCGGCTCCCTGGGCAGGGTCCTGAGATTCTGGTTCAAGCATCCTCCATTGGGGGTCTCCCTCATAAAGTGCATGTAGGGGAGGGCAGGTGAGTGGATCTGCACATAGGCCCTGCCCTAGGGAACTGTAGTCATAGTGGCCGGGGTCCATGGAGTCCAGCCACATCAGGTGTGAGTGGGGGGCTGTGGGTACCCCTAGAGGCCGTCCAGTCGCTGAGGAAGGCCTGGGCTGCCTTGCGATGTGCCAGGCGGTGGGTGATAGAGAATCCAGCATTGCCTTCCAGCTGGGACAAGATCACCAGGACCTGCCTGCAGGAGAGGGCTGATGAGGATCAGTGGGAGACCAGGGCCTAGGGTAGGGGAAAAAACAGCAGGTACCCACCTGTGCAGGGGTGGTACACTGTCCTGGGTGCGCAGGCTGCCACGTGTGGATACCACATTGAAGCTGTCGGTGCAATCACATTGCACATGCAGGTAGGACTTGGGGTGCCGGTTCTCCACTACCACGATGAGCCCCGCCCAGCCATGAGTCAGGTAGTAGCAGGTCATGCCCTCTCGGCCCTGGGCACAGGCACAGGGTGGGTGGGCCAGGGCTGGTGGTTGCCCACCCGCTGCCCTCCCCCATCAGGACCCCACCCACCTCATGCCGCTCGCCCCGGCTCTCAGTGAGCAGGATGATGGCGTCGGCCAGTGTGGTTGGCTGCGCCTCCACTGGCTCCACCATGACCAGCCTGGAGCTGTACACTGCGAGTACGTGGCCGGGTGGCTCGGGGGCACCTCGGGGGACCCCTGTTGAGGGGCTGGAGGCTGTGAGGGGTGTGGATAACGGAGCCAACAGCTTTCCCGTGGGTGGGCTTTGGGGCTCAGAGGGTGGGAAGGTGGGTATGGGCCTCATTTGGCTGGGGCCCTTACCCTGGGCAGGGGGCCCTGGTGGAGCAGGGTTCCAGTGGTTGAAGGCACAGCACACCACAGCATACTCGCCAGGTTCCAGCATGACATCACAGTTCACAAACTTCTTAACAGCACGTTTGCTGTGGGCCAAGAGGCGGCCCAGGCTCAGGCGGCCACCAGTGCCAAAAGTGGCCCGGAACACCAGGATGCACAGATCCAGGAGGTGGCTGTCTACTGAATCCGAGCGCCTGAGGGCCAGAGATAACGGGCTGCTGCTCATGTGGCCATAGCCATGAGCTTCTAGCTTGGTATAGTGCTCAACCTGTTGCCTACCTGCTGCCCTCTTGGAAAAGGGCAAACTCCAAGGAGGCACGCTCCAGCACTGTCAGCGCGGTAACACCCACTGGTCCACTGGCAGTGCTTGGGAAACATCCCTGAACCCGTGCCTCCTGCCAATCTGAGTGTACCTTGCAGATGTCCACAGAATCAAAGTACCTAGACAGTGAGGGAAAGGGGCAACTGAGCAGAGTGCAGCCCAATGCCCCAGCTCTGGGATGCGGTGCCCACACTACGGCCTCTGCTCTCAGCACTCACGGCAGTCTCCCTGCTTTACCGTTCCCTTTTAGTTGTCTCTCACTACTCTTTCCCGGCCCTGGGCGCCCCTTAAGCAGGAAGCACTTCTCTAGGCTGTAGCCCTGATGTGGTTTGCACGTGAAGTATCTGGTCCCTGGCTGGTGATGCTACTGCAATCAGGAGGGAACTGACCTCATCAATGGGTGAAGCCATTGATGAGTTCATAGCTGAATGAACAGGCTATCAAGAGGTGGTGCCTGGTTGGAGGAAGGACACTTCCAGGTTGAGGCCTGGTCTTTGAAGGGTATGTGTGGCCTCTACCTGTCTGTCTCTGCTTCTTGAAGGCAATGAGGTGAGCACTTTGCTCTATCAGACCCTTCTGCCTTACCAGATCTGTAGTAATGGTCAGTTGATCATATACTGAAATCTTTGAAGCCATGAACAACGTAAGTTTGTTTTTGAGATGGGGTCTCATATTGCCCAGGCTGGCCTGAAACTCATTATGTACTTCAGGAACTTGGGACTCTTCTCCCTCAGTTGCTGGAGCGTTGGGATTACAGATGGTGCTAGCATACCTATTCACTCCTGCTTTTAAACTGTTCTTCTCCAGCATCTGCCACAGTGACAGCAAACTGATATGGTTCCTGAATACCACGGGGGTGCAGAATGACACACACAAGCCTTGCTTCATATAAACCTAAATTCCTTGGTCAGACCAAGAGCTGCCTTTCAGAGGCCTGCAGGAGCTGGGACACAGACAAGCTGCTTACCTAGACCAGATCCCAGAGGATCTGGCCACAGGAAAGGTGAGGGCATCCAGGTACCTGATAAAGTCACTATACTCCATCCAGAAAACACCCTCGCTGCTGCCATGTGGCATGAGCTCAGCTCGCAGGTGCCCTGGCCAGTGTGGCCACTCATCCGACCAGCTGCCATTCCAGGAGAAACGGCCCCATGGGTTCCGGAGTCGCAGGAGCCTGTAGATCACAGGACTGAGAACCAAGACTATGTGTCCTGTGCCCATGTACTTGTCCACTCTCAGCCAGTTGGGCCCTTACCTGGAGCCCTGAACATCACGAACATCTAAGATGGAATAAGCATGGCGGGGGCGCAGACCCAGGCTCTCGTAAGCAGCATCATCTACCTTCATGTTACCTCCCCCACAGGAGGCACCCATGAGAAACCTGTTTGGGCAGAGTGACACTGGCTGATGGAATGGATGGACAACAGCGGAATATGGGGGTATAGTCTGGGACCCATGTGACACATGCTTTCTGGATGAGCTCAGCATGCTTTCTGAAGGCTTAGGCCTGAAATGTGGGCAGTAGTACTGCCCAGGTTCAGCTGGAGGCAGGGATTTTGGCATCTTCTCCCAGGACTAGAACTTCTGTAGGTCTTTGGGTCTAGACTCTTCTAGACCTTGGGAAAGGAGTGTCAAGGTTCACAACACCGACCAGGGTGTGGCATGTCTCGGAACACCTCTTCCTACTCCTCAGGGTCCCTCTGTGAACTCTTGCCTGTCTTTTCCTAAGTGGGAGGTAATGAGATTTGGGCTCTTTCTAGGGTTGGCTATACTTCTTAGCTATGACTCGCTAAGCACCTAGTTAGATGCGGGCACAGTCAGAGGGTGCTGGCCCCACTTCTCCCACCACTCCTCTCTTCTCTCCTCCCAATGCCACAGACCATGGCAGTGACTGCCTCTTACCCAGCTTCCTTAGAACTCAGCATTTTGGCCCAGATGAGGTCAGTATCAACAGGTTCTTCTCGGGGGTTAGTGGAGCTGACCTGCAGCGCCAGGCTCTCACAGGGGGCACCGGTGAGTGTGGCCAGGCCTTCAATGGCACGCCCTGCCTGGAGTGCAAAGTAGGAGCCGTGCAGCTTGGCCAGCGCCTTCTCAATGAGGGCCACCCACAGCTGCTTCCGTTGTGCCTGGGGGAGGGATCAGAGTCATAGGTTGCCTGGTTTTCCCGACCTGGCCTCCCACCTTGTTGTCCCACCTGTGAGAAGAGCAGAAATCCAGCCTCGTCACAGGGCAGCATGTCGTCCACAAGCACTGTTGTCCACGTGCCATCCTTACACAGCCGCACCTGGTAGGCGCCCTCTGCACATAGGCTACGTGTAACCATCACCCTCTCCACGAGGTCGGGACGTTCAGCCAGGACTGCCAACGCACTCAGGAACCTGGATGGAGCCAGACAACTTCACAATACGCCCACAACTGGACCAGTAGCCTCCATCCTCCCCTGAGCCTGTCTGTTCCTGGCAGGAACCTGGAGCCTCACCAGCAGTTCCCCAGCAGGCCCTGTAGGATGTCAGAGGGCCTCAGGGTGTGGAAGACTGACCACGGGGTGCCGTGGTCCCTGAAGACAGAGCAGTTGATTTCGTGGGGCCGCAGCCACTGCTTCACTCGCTGCTGGACACTGTCGCCCACTGGGAAGCCGACAGATGCAGGCCCGGGGGGGAAGCTGTCATCCACAAAGTTCACACTGTTCTGCAGGGACCATGGCCGGACACTTAGGCTGGGCAGGGAAGCCTCAGGCCCAGAATGATTCCACTCTACCTTTTGGGGGAAAGACCCCACCCTCCCAAGAGAGCTTTAGAAGGTTGGGGTGGGATTCTTGCATATTATACCGACCTTGGTGCTAGGCAACTCTGAATGATTTGAAGGGCTCACCATCAGGATGATCCTGAGTGGGCATGGGGACACATGGCCTTCCTGCCCATGACACTGTAGGCCAGTGGCAACCAGGCCACAGTGAGCATGTTAGCCTGGGAGATGGCACAGCTCCAGCTGCTCTTTCAGCTGACCCAAGGGTGAAGCCACCCAGGGTTCAGGCTCTGCAGCTCAAATGGAGCACCAGGTATCCCAGCCTTGAGCTTTAATGGGACATGCTGCCCTGTGTTGGACAGCCTCTCTGTGGGCTTAGACACAGGAGGCCTGGGAGCCTCCTAGGCCTGTGAGCTGAGGGACTGTGACATGAATAGTGGAAGTAAATGTTAGTTACCTTGGGCCAAGATGCCTCTCAGCCTCAGAAGAGAAGCTCCTTACCTCTCTGCAGAAAGCCACTATGTTTTCCCAGAGTGCCTTGGCCTCGCCCTCGTCTGTCTGCCTCCGCTTCTCCACATGCATGCTCTCCCTGCGCCTCAGGGGTGTAGCCCCCCGGCACTGGGTCACTAGAAGCTGTGGTGTATGGCAGGCTGCACAGTGCTTGGCCCGAGGTGTGTTGATCAGGGTACAGGCAGGGCAGGCCCATTGGCCTAGGCGATCAGGCAAGAGGCGGGCAGCCTTGTGTGCTGAGGGAGCTCGCCCACAGCAGCCAACACAGGGGCCAGGCTTGTTGGCACCACAGTCGGGGCAGTGGGTAGGGAGCTCACTGTGCTCCTGGAAACCATGCAGCTTGGAGCCGCCACATGCTGAACACCTGGGGGCTGTTGTGGGGTTCCTAAGCGTGCACCTGGCACATGACCAGGTGGTGAAGTCAGGGCTGGAGGGGCTGGCAGGTGTGTAGCGCACAGTGTCTCCAGCCAGGTCAATGACATCACTGCACGACTCACAGCGGGCAGGGCTGCTCTCTGGGGCCTCCTCCTCCTCCAATACACTCAGTCGCTTGCCTGGTAGCAACTCCTTGCCTGATAGCAGCTCAGCTAGGCGGGAGGCCCCAGCTGCAGCTCTTCCAGGGCCTTGTGGGGTCCCTTTGGAGCTTGTGGAGGTCGAGGACTGAGCAGCCTCAGGCACAGGTGGCTGAAGCTGAGGGGGAACCTCCCGGCGGCTTCTGGGCACAGGGTTGTTCTGTAGGGTGGGTGAGAAGGGGCTGAAGGGTGGTACCCTGGGGGGCTCCTGGTTAGTGGAGATGGGACCCTGGCTGGTAGGAGAATCAGCATCAGCACTTTCCCCAGGGAGGATAGGCTGGGATGGAGCAGGAACAACATGGAAGCCAGTAGGGGCCACAACCTCGGGAACCACCAGGGCCTCTGGGGGGATGCGAGGTAATGACAGTTTCCGGGGTCCCCCACAGGCAGAACAAGAGCTGGCCACTGGCGTGTTATGCAGTGTACAGCGCTGGCATGCCCAGCCACTGCCAGGCTCTGCCCCTTCCCCTTCGTCTTCCTGCTCCTTTTCTTCTTCTTCTTCCTCAGAGTGCCCTCTGGCCTGCTCCATGGCCACTAGCCCTGCTGTCCGCACAGGGCCTGCTTCCTCCTTGCAGTTGCCCTTTGGTTCCACCAGTATGGTGGGTGGCTTGGGCAGGACCCCATTGATAATGGGCAGCAGAGGGGCTCCAGGAACAGGCTCTGGGGTAAAGCCACACACTTCACAAGCCTCTTTGCCTAAAAGGTTCCGGAATGTACATCGCGCACAGGGCCATTTCTGCTCCTCCACGCTGAGCCGCAAGATCTGGTCAAGATCTGGCTTGTGCCTGGGGGCCTCACAGATGGAGCACTGGCGTTGGCCGGCAGGGTTCAGGAAGGTGCATCGCGCACAGGACCACTCCCCAACTGTGGCCATAGACCCAGGAGAATGCGTGTGGCTGCAAGGGAAGAACCTGATTAGTGTGGCTTCTTTGAGGCCTAAAGTCAACAATGTTCCATGGGGAGACAGACACCACTTTTCCATGGAGGGTGACTGGGACTGAGGTAGATGCCTGACTGGATGTAGAGCCAGCAATATGGAAAGTATGGTCACCTTGCGGTCAGCAATGTTCTGAGGGATGGTGGGGGCAGTCTTCAGTCAAGAACAGCCTAAGCATTTGCCCAGTGTGCATCCTCAGCTTTGTAGCCCCCTCATCCATAGGTGCCAAGGGAGACTCCTTGAGCCCCAGGTCAGGGTGGAATCAGAGCTAAACCTGGGCATTCTGGCCTTTTCCTATAGGCTTAGCACACTCCACACTACTAGGTTTGTAGCAGGGTGGCAGTGAGTACAGGGAGGCTGTGTGCATCCTTCTTGGAAAGGCTACCTGAGCCCAGTGAGGATACAAAGCAGACACAGCGTGAGCCTGGATGGAGGTTGAGGTTATGAGGCTTGCACCTTGCATTATTCTAAGAATTTGACATGCTTCCAGGCTTTGAACAAACACAGAGAATACACGGAGTGCAGTCTCTGGGCTTGGGTGGAGGCGGGTTTCCTGGGCTCCTGGCCTGACTGCCTGCTCCCAGGATGGGTACCTCAGGCGGACGGAAAGGGTGCTGGGCTCCACAACAGGGATGAGCTGCAAACACACTTCCAGAATACCTAGCTGTAGAACTGACCACAGCTGTTCTGCCTCTAGGAAAGCCAATTGCTTTTTACAATGAAGCACGAAGTTATGCTTCTAACCTTTGGTTCAGGAAGAAGGAAAACATTCCTTTTCAGAAAAACAAACAAACCAAACAAAAACTAATTCTTCCCTCCAAAAGATGACTTGCCTAAAGGCCCAGAGTTGATTCTCATTCCACCTGCCTGTGTAGGTTGGGTAGCCCCAGGAGAGACAGGTAGAGGTGCTTAGGCTCCTGTGCAGAAGCTGCTGAGCTGTCCACGGCCTTGCCCACAGTGGGCAAGGCCCAAGTGGACAGAGGGACTCTGAGAGCCCTGGAACAGCAAGTGTGCAGGTGTACCAGGCTCAGGTCAGAGCCTGGAGATCACCAGACCTCTCTCCTCCACTCCTTTCCTTGGAGAGGGCTCATGGTTAAGGACAGAACACAGTGTGCCAGCAAAGAGGATGTCCCCTGACACCTCTCCCATACAAGAGCACTACTGTCTACACCTGCGCATCTACATAGCACAACAAGATGGACATCCCAGAGGGTCCTGGTGGGCCATAGTGAGTTTGACAGGTTACCTCCCAGGAACCTCCTGAGGTAAGTCAATCCTCATGAAATGTTCCTAGGGAGCTCTCAGGGCATTCTCTGATTCAGCCCTAGGCCACTGACCTTACAGATTGAGGAAGGTTGTGATGGCTAATTAATGCTTCCTGTCTACTCGGCTGGATTTGGAAACACATAGAAGACACACTTTGGCAGGATCTTTGAGGGTGTTTCCAGAGAGGTTTAATTGAAGAGGGAAGATCCACTCTGTATTCCAGGCAGGCCTCAGACTTATAAAGACTCTCCTATCTCTTCCGAGTACTGGGATTAACAGCATGTCCCACCATGCCGAGCCTAGAATACCCACTCTGAATATGGACAGCACCACTCCATAGACTGGGATTCCAGGTTAAATAAAAAGGGGGAAAGGAGGGCCATTAAATCTGGTGACCTGAGTTTGACATGTGGGGACCCACATGGTGGGTAGAAAGCACCAACTCTCATGAAGTGTCCTCTGGCCTCCACAGGTGAGCCACGGCATGCATGGATGTATACACACAACATATGTAAAAAAGGAGAAAGCATGAGCTTCTTTGCTTCTTAACTGCACCTGTCTCAGGCTCCCATGGCCATGCTCTCCTTGAACAATGGACTGTGTACCCTCTGTGATGGTTTAAATAAAAATGGCCCTATAGGCTTACATATTTGAATACTTAGATTTTCTACAAGGCCTTAAGAAGGCACAATGCTGTGAAGGTAAACTCCAAGATGCAATGAACACCCCATGATGCTGGAAATGCCAGAACCATAGAATGTCTGCTGAGGAAAGCTGCTGGAGTGTAGTGGAGCTGGCTTAAGAGAGTGGCTATGTGTGCTGGAGACGGCACAAGTGGAGAATGGGGTTATTCAAGGCTGTTGGAGTCTAGAGAATGTCACAATAAGTCACAGGTGCAGGACATTGAGCTTTTGGGTATGGGTTTGGTTTTCCTTGGCCCTATTTTATTTTGCAATGCCCCATTTCCTCTCTTTTGCTTACTCTATGCCATTGTATACTGGAATTATATAAACTTCATAGTTAACAGACTGACTTGACTGTTGATATGAGTCAGGTGTGGTGCCTATAATTCCAGCACTCAGGAGGCAGAGGCAGGCGATTACTCTCGTCCCTCTGGGATATACTGAGTCCCACTGGCAAGCCCCTCTTTTTGATGGAATATGTACCCACAAAAACTGTAAGCTAAAATAAATCCTTGTTCTGTTAAGTGGGTTTTGTCAGGTACTTTGTTATAGCAAGAAGAAAAATGACTAATACAAATTTCAAAAATACTAGGGAGGAAGTTCAGGTGCTCATTCATCTCAGGAAACAGCCGGCTTTGGCCCAGTTGACCCTAAAGCATGGCCATTGACTGGGATGAGAAGAGAAAGAGGAACCACACAGGAAACTCATAGTAGATGAGCCAAATCAGGAAGACTCCAGCTGTAGTATAGGACAGCTCCAAAGAAAACAATGCCTAAAGAGCAAACTTGTTCCAGAGGCCAAGCTGTGGGTCTTCTGTAACCAGAAAACCTCTCAAGACCAAGGACTCTTAGGGTAAATCTGGTCAGCTGTGTGCTAAGAACCTCCCAGGACCCCTACCCTTTACCCTCCTTGGTTCACCTGCTAATGCCCATAGTCCATGACCAGTCCTTTACTGCAAGGCCTGGGAAGGGACCCAGGGCTCAAGATCTGAAGTCCATAGGCAAGGCTAAACCACCACAAAAGTCTGTGTAGAGCCGAAGACCCAATAAAATCTATATACAGACTTTGGCCAAAACCTCTGAGAAACTCTCAACACAACAGCGAGAGTGTTGCTAAGTGGCAGAGTGCTTGACTAGCATGAATGAGATACTGGGCTCGACTCCTAGACCCAGAAGTAAAAAGAAATTAAAAAGGGTTTTTGCACTTGATTTTCTAGAATTCTCAACACAAATACTCCTAAATCACAGCACATGAGCTCACAGAAGTAGTTCCAGCTCTTCAGAACACGGCACGGGCTTTGTTCTCGGCTCCCTGGGCAGAGCAACACTCAGATTTCATGCAAAGGGAGGTGACAGGCTCCAAAGCTACAAGAGTCTACCTGAGTAACCAGGAAATGAGCACCCAGAGGACCTAGAGGTTGCTGCATCCTGCTGTGGTCTTGGCAAGAAGTCTCTCCCTTCTAAGGAAGGACTGGTTAGCTAATTAGGCCACTAAAAGATGGGATGCCCTTGCTCCAAGAGCAGCTCCACGCCCTACCCTTGCCAGTTTCTTACCCTGTCCTGAGGACCTATATAAGGATGAGGGTAATGCCTCCCTTTTCAGGGAAATGTACCAGGCTGTTTTCCTGGGCTGACTACAGGCTGGCCTGCTCAGTTTTTCTGGATGGGTGTGTCCTCCTTACCTCTGTCCCTAGGCAGCCAACGCCTGAATCAACTGTCTACTGATTAACCAGCCAGGTGAAGCTGGATAAAAGCAGAGTTCCTATACTGGACTCTCATTGGTGAAGGAGGGAAATCCACTGTACCTTGATCTCCTGGGCTCAGGTGATGAGTTGCCTTTTTACCCATACAATGGGTGTTACCTAAAAGGAGAGTACCAGCTAGCTGGCGGCAGCAGTCCTGAGAGATACGATGAAGAACTGCTACTTTCAGCCCTATGCTTCTCCTAGCCCACCCAATGTCCTACAAACACTGGGGGAAAGGCTCTCTGTTTCCTATGCTTGTGCTATGTTACTTCTGTGTGAGTATACACACATATGTGGGGAAGGAGTCCTGAAGGGTGTCCACAGAATAGTGTCACCTTCGGCTTTCCTGCCACCTATCTAGTCCAGTAACCCTCTGATGTCCATCCCCTCTTCCAGATCATTAACACTGTTTATTTCTGATTCAACTCAGATGCCTGCTGCCTACTTAAGTCCTAGGCCTACCGAGAACTAGTACATACTGGGGATGCCAATTGAGGGAAAGGGCCTGGCAAGAGCCTGGAGTAATAGGAAGTAAAGACATCCTCAAGTCTTGGGTCTCTCTCTCCTCTTAATCCCACCTCCTTGCTTGGCTCAGATGAACCTGTCCAGCCAAACAGTTCTGGATGTCTTTAAATTTTTCCTTTCTTCACATAGCCCAAGTTGTATTTGAACTGTTGATCCTACTTCTTCTGCCTCTAGAGTGTTGGAATTACAGGCACACACTTTCATGCCTGGCCATAGTTCTGGATTTTAAAATCTTGTGATTTATTTATTTATTTTGAGCCAGGGTCTCTTTTTGAGGTCCCAGCTGTCCTGGAACTCATTATGTAGACCAGGCTGGCCTCAAACTCAAGAGATTCACCCGCCTCAAAATTCTTGTGCTTTAGTTGGGCAGTGGTGGCACATGCCTTTAATCCCAGCACTTGGGAGGCAGAGGCAGGCAGATCTATCTATGTGAGTTTGAAAACAGCCTGGTCTACAAAATGAGTTCCTGGATAGGCTCCAAAGCTACATAGAAATCCTGTCTCAAAAACAAAACAAAAAATCTTGTGTTTTAAATATACACATATATTAAGCAATATATGTATGTATATGTACCATGCACATGCTGGAGCCCTTAGAGGTCAGAAGAGCCACTGGATCTCCAGGAACAGAGTTTCAGGTGGTTAGGAGCCACAATGTGAACTGAACCCAGGTCCTCTGGAAGAGTGATGAGTGCTCTTAGCCACTGTGCCACCTTTATAACCTCCCAAATCTTGTGCTTTTACTTTTACTTTATGAGACAGAGTCTCACTCATCAGCCTGCCTAGCCTGGAACTCATTATGTGGCCCAGGCTGCACCAAACTCTCAGCAATGTTCTTTTGCCTCTTGCCACAGCTTGCCAAAATCTGCAGCAATAGGGTGTGATACACAATGCTGAGCGAGCAACCCCTCACTCCCAAACTCACTTAAAATTTAAACCTTGAGCTTTCATTTACATACATGAACTTAGTAAAATATAAAAGTAGGAGAGCCACCCACCCATGTGACATGTACATGGTGACATTCTCTGCTGGAGCACTGCTTACTGACACAAGACTGAGAAAACAAGTGCAACATATAGCCTCAGCACACAAAGCCACAGTGGGCCTACATCCGACTCTTAACAGTTTTTCCTCAGGAGATACAAACATACATATATACACATATGAAAACATGAGCTGTTCAACACCAATAGTCATTAGAAAAATGCAAGTTAAATCAAATAAAGCTCCACTGCACACCCTGCAGGATGGTTAGAGTCAAAGACAGATGATAGCAAGCATTATCAAAGTCAGGGGACACTGCCAACACTGCTAGTAGAATGTAAGTGGGCCAATCCCCGAGACAGCAGTGTTTCTCAGAATGTTGTGTAAACTCACCACAAACACAGCAGCAGCTCCAGATCAGGGAAACACCCAAAACAATTAAACACATGCCCACATAAAACCTTCAGCATGAAAGTTTATAAACGGCATCATCTTAAGAGCTAAGTGAGCAGACAAGCCAAACGTAGCTTATTCCTACAACAGAAGACCACAGGAGCATGCAAAGGTGGAAGTCCGTGCTGCAATGGGGATGAACCTTAGGGACAGTGTGCTGAGTGAAAGCAGCCAGTCAGACATGTGGTCACATGTGACGTCTCTAGAAAAGGTAAACCTACAAACAGGAAGCAAGTTCGTGGCTACCTGGGGCCAGAGCAGGGACTGAATGACTGCAAACAAAATCTCGTTCAGGTGCCAACTAACTCATAAGGGTTTGTACAAAGCTATGAACTGGTTGAAAATGATCTGTACATACATCGAGAACAGGTGAATTTGATGGTGTGTGGAGCTTTATGTCAACTTGATACAAGCTGGAGTCATTCTGGAAGAGGGCTCCTC
Source organism: Ellobius talpinus (assembly GCA_001685095.1). NCBI lineage: Eukaryota > Metazoa > Chordata > Mammalia > Rodentia > Cricetidae > Ellobius > Ellobius talpinus. Next base: position 35,245 of record LOJH01001581.1, read on the forward strand.
AATTAGAAAATACCCCACTATCTGGCCTGTGGGCAATTCTGTGGTGCATTTTCGTGATTGATGATAGATGTAGGAGAGCCCAGCTTACTGTGGGCAGTGCCACCCTCGGACTGGTGGTCCTGGATGCTATAAGGCAAGCTGAGCAAGCCACAAGGAGCAACCCAGCAAGCAGCACTTCTCTATGGCTTCTGCATCAGCTCCTGCCTCCAGGTTTCCACCCTGAGTTCCCTCAATGATAGACAGTGCTGTGGAACTGTAAGCTAACATAAATTCTTCCCTCCCCTAGTTGATTTTGGTCAATGGTGTTTTATCACAGCAACAGAAAAACTAAGACAGTGTATAAGTCATATTCTAATAAAACTGCTTAATAGAGTTAAAACTTGTATTAGAGATACTGCCTGGAGCATCCTGAGTACTAAGGGCATGGAGGCACTCTGATGCCTTCACGCACATGAGAAACTGCACCATCTCCACTTGCTTGAAGATCCCTGCTATAGTGCCGCTTGTCCGGTCTCTCTGGACCTTGAATTTCCAGTGGTTGACTCTCCCAACCGCTAGAGTGACTCAGATCTACAGACTCATTTGGTCTCAGTGCCTCCTTCCAGCATCTCCTAAAGGTCACTTGTCTGTCAGCTCAGAAGGCAGTCTCTCTCCTGTCTGCTCTATGCCCAGCTAACTTCCTATGCCCGACAGATGGGTGAGTGAGCTGTTTGTGGAAGTCACAGCCATGCACTTCTCTAAGTAAAGAAAAGATCAGAGTGTTACCTGGGTTCTCTAGAACAGAGCATTAGGTCTGTATCCTCTCTGAGGTGGAACCCTGGATATTTAGGGGGTGCCAGATATCCTTCCTTTAAAAATGACATGCATGTCTTAGAAAAGACTTGCAGGTAAAGGCTGTGTTGTGGTTCCCCACAGCCAGACTGGCATCCCTAGAGACAGCCATACTGGAGCATAGGTACCACAGGCTGGGAAAGGGGAGCAGTGTTCAATTCTGACAACTGTGTGAAGCAAGCCAGCACTCTTAATACATGCGCTAGCTACAAGGGCTGGAGTTATCAGCCTCCAAGGCAGGGGATCTCCAGACAGCCTTCATAGGAATTCAGAAGACCACGGGCAGGTACTGCTCAACAGTGGACCATAACAGAACCTCAGGCAAGGGAAAGTCTCAGACTCGCCAGCCAGGAGCAGCAATAACCCCAGATCAGATAGCTCCTGCACCTTTAGGGGAAATGAGCTGACAGAGCACTGATAAACAGAGACCCCTGTTCTGCTTGCATCTGTGCCAAGGAGGGACACACTGAAAAAGAGGTCTCCTGCCTAAGACCCCTCAGGGTTGTCCCTCCCCACCTTCTTACCTTCGGGCCCGGGGACGTGGGTGCTGTCTGGTGATCAGAGCACTTCCCCAGACAGTCTCCCCAGGTCCGCTCCTACACCAGCCAGCTGCTGCCGGGGGCCCTGGGTAGGGTGGCCCCCCAGGGAAGCCGTGGTCTGACTCCGTCTCGGCAGCCAAGGAGGAGGCGGAGCTCCCCATGGCCCCCCGGACAGTGGCCACGTAGAGAGCCGGGCCTGGTCACCTCTGGCCGGTGGCACGCGAACGGAAGCATGGAGAGAGGAGAATGCCCACACTGGAGAAAGGGCAGCCGGCTGGTCAGTGACACAACAACAAAAATAAACAGAATAAAAAGAGAGAAGAAACAGTGTGATTCACACAGATGAAACTCTAGGCCCTGGGAGTTTCCCAGTATGCCAAGCGGCCTGGGGTACACAAGGGGAAAGTGAGGTTCAGGGACCTGGGCATGACTTTAAAGTATTCAGCACCGTAGGGCACATCCCATAGACAAGCCCCACAAGGCCAGAGACCAAAGGTCAGTACCAAATGGAGCTGCAGCTCCCTGACTTGAGGCATATTAGGGTTTCAGGTTATCACCCTAACCTGAAAAAACCCACTGTCCTCTCAAACTAGTCTCTAGTCTTCCATCAGAACAGTTTGCCTTACCACAGAAGAGACTATCAAGGGGACATTTAGCCCACAGGAAAGGAAAAACAATGAAGGAGCAGAGGGCACAGCGGGATGGCCCTTGAAGAGCTAAGAGGTCAGGGCCAAACTGTGCCTTTAGAAGGGCAGCAGCTGACTGTGTAAACACACTTACCAGGCAAACCCTAGACCTGGAGAATGCCAGGGAACCCGAGTAACTGTCCATGACCGGGAGGAAGAGGGTAGATTTTTGTGCTGCAGGGAGAGCCAGTTTATACCTGTTGGCAGTTGGGGAGACCAACACACACAGGGTGACTGGGTCTGTGTGTGTGTGTCCCCTCTTTGGGCACTAGGTTAAGATGTCTGGATAGGTAGACCACACACTTGTCCTGGTTTCAGCAGTTCCTACCCCTGGCTCCCCTACCACCCACTGACAGCACTTTCTCTGGCTTCTGAGTAAGCCTCTATAACACTGACTCTGGTATTAGGGTATAGATGAGGGAAGGCTGATATAAGGAGCCAAGAGACACACCTAAAGTACTATGGGATCAAGGGACAGGCCCACATGACAGGTAACAGCCTGTGTAGTACTTCTGAGAGTCAGCACTTGACACCTGAGGACCACCAGCATCAAGCCCAAACCCTCTCCAACACACCCAGGCATGGGGTCAGGTAGTCCTGCAACCTCTCACCATGAGGTTGCAGTTAGAACCAGCTGTTTCTCCCATGAAGTAGTGTTTCCCAGCTACCTTCTGAGTTAGCATGTGAGGGGCTGCTTTTGCTAAGGGACTGGCCCTATTGGCTTGGTGACCCTGTGATATTTGAAAGTTTTTAATTCATACTTTGGAATGGCCAGAAAACAACACAAGCCAGGTAGTTGTGGTGCACACTTTTAATTCTAACACTTGGGAGGAAGAGGCAGGTGGATTTCTGTGAGTTCAAAGCTAGCCTGGTTTACAGAGTTGTTTTAACACCCACAACTCCCCCTCAAAAAAAGAATGAAAGGGTATGAGAAATAAAACTTATGTGAGCTAAAATGTCACACATACCCTTTTTCTGAAGACAGGGTCTCATTATGCAGCCCAGATTGCATTTCAACTCAGGGTCCTCCTGCCTCTGCCCAAGTACTGTGACTACAAGTGTAAGCTACCATGTCAGGCTTGAAATTCACATTTCAGTGTCTACAAGCTAGACAAGGCTGTGCTCATTTATTTACATGCTGTCTGTGGCTTCTCTCAGAGATTACACAGCACAAGACACTGCAAATGCTCCCAAGTGTTCCTTCACCGAGGGCTGGCCGGCCCAGGTCAGACGGTATAGTACAGGTTCATGATTCCTGCAAGCCACACAAAAGAGCCACAAAAACTAATAGAGGGCTAGAGATCTGGCCAGAAGCCACAGTGGAAGAATTCCCAAAATCATCTTCTGACTTCCACATGTGTGCACATGTTCCCTGCCCTAATAATAATAATAATATAAAAAGCTAAATAAAACCAGGTGGAAATGGGTATGTTCAGATCTGTAATCCAGTACTAGGGAAGCGGAAGAAGAAATGAAGATTTCTAGGACAGTCTGGGGTATACGCTGAAACTCTGTTTCAAAAATGAACAAAACAGGGAGTTTGAGAGATGGTTCAATGGTTAAGAGTACTTTGTTGCTATTGCAGAGGACCTGAGTTGGATTCCCAGATGGTTCACAAACATCTATAATAATCTATAATCTAGGGGATCTGACATGCTGTTCTGACATCCATGGGTACCAGGCACACATGTGATTCACATACATACATGTAGGCAAAACATTCATATACATAAAATAAATCTTTAAAAAAACCCTACAAAACAATGAAAACAAAGATCAGGTAAAAAGATTTCAGCACACTTTGTGTAACCTAACATATCTAGAATGCTGTTCTTTCAGTATGAAATTATCACAAATGACATTACTGAGTTACTAAGTATCCCTTTTTTGGTCAAGGTGCCTCTCCTGACTCCCTAGCCCACTCAGGGTGTTACTAAGTAACCTTAGCTAATCTTGCACTGTTACTGCTTTGATTGTTTTCACATAGGGTCTTACAATGTAGCCTAAACTGGGAGCAAACTCCCAATTCTCCTGCCTCAGCTTCCTGAGTACTACAATTATGGCACTTGGCCCTGATCAAGATCTTTAGACTGTTTTCTAGCTCAACAAAGACATGTCACTTCATGGGACTCAGTAGCCACATGTGCTGGTTGCTTTGTATGGGTATTAGTGAACTGTTGGTGTTGGTGACAGGATTCTGTTCAGGTGCCCAGCAACACGTTTTGTCCACCAGTCCCACATTACAATGGTCACCCAATGCACCTGCCTCTCCTGTGGTTGTCAGCGCTGGAACAATCCCCCAAACTGACAAGCCCTGGCAATACAGGAGACTCCTGTGAGAAATGCACCCCAGCATTTCTGATGCTCCTCTCTCATATTCAAACCCCGAGCAGGTAAGAGGGAGGGAAGAGTATTGGGAGCTGGGCTCATAGGAGATGCCCGTGGGGCAGAAACTGATTACAATAGGGTCCTGAGGTGATCTACTGCCAACACTGGGCCTTGCCCACACAGAATATAGTGTGAAAGCACGCACTATATTCATGGGCTACCTATCTGCCTCAGGGGGAGTACCAGCTTCTCCAGAAGATATTAGAGTTCTGCATGGGCTTGAGTGCTGCTTGCCCCATAGCTCCTATAATCCCTACCTATCCCTCTTATCATCCTGTCCAGGGACTATCCTCCTCCTGCCTTTGTGCTTGCTCACTGGGGATGGCTTGAGCATAGGATCTCTTGAAAGGGTAGGGACAACACATTCTTTTTTTGCTAAGTGTGCAGAGCAAAGAAGAAAGGTAGGCAGGAGGAGCAATGCTCAGTTCTTCATGCTACAAAGTCCCAACCACATCCACTGTTAGGATGGAGAGAGTCCCTTGGTGTGCTGAGGAGCCTCTGTCTTGACTAAAGGCCACCTAAAAGATGCAGTCTTAGTACTCCCTTACCCCCCAACACATACACCAGAGAGCAGTTGGCTACTAGTTCTTTGTTGGCCTAGGGGACCCTCTTACCTCAAGAGGCTGGCATCAGTATTTCTCATGTTTCCCAAGCTAGCCTAAAACACTATGTAGCCAAGGATGTTCTTCCACTCCTAATCCTCCTGCCACTGTCTCCCAAGTATAGGATTATAAGCATGTGTCACCACACCCAACTGTACACGTGTGCTTCTTGAAACCCACCTTCCTTCTGCAGGCCTTTTTGGCACGACTATAGGCCCCAGCACCTTCTGTAGACCTGGTGGTTAACTTCACATGTATGGTAGACAGCTGTATAGAAGGTTCTACATGCCTTCCTTCTGGGTTCTGACAACTGCACTCAGGGACCTCTGAAAGGGTAGAAGGGGAATCCAGTAGCAGCCCAAGCTAGAGAGTGTTGGCTGTTTCTCTGGCTTGGCCAACCCTCTATAGAAGCAATTATCACACCCAGGCCACTTAGCCAAGGACATTGGGACCTCCTTTGAGTGAAGGAGGCTGGCCCCTCCCAGGTCTCTCCAATCTAGGCCAGAGCACACCAATATAATTAGCATGTGGTGACAGGCAGGGACATGGAAGAATGCCAACAAAGGTGGATCCAGTTTTTGTTCACATTCTGGTTGCCTAGGCTGTACTCCAAAGAGAACAGGAAGGAGAAGAGAGTATGGCCCCCACTCTGGGTGGCAGGCCTGAGCCACCCCAAGGGCTGTCTTCTCTGACAGGGCTTGCTGGTGGAAAAAGCCCCTCCCTCCTCCTGAAAGCACTTCACTTGCACCTCCTTTTACTTCAGTTTGTGTGCTCAGCAAACACCCTTTGACCTCTGCTGCAGGTCAGGCTGTCTTAGGAGGCTGGACACAGCAAATAGTGATTCCCAGAGATCCTACCCCAGACGCTGTCTCACTGCTACATGACTTAAGTGTAACCACATCAGTCTCCAACAAGAGGCAGAAGGGGCAGGGTGGACTAAGGACCACAAGATTTGAGAGATAGGGTCACCTATCTTATCAGCCCTAGGGCTTATGCCTTTCCCACTCCAAAACAAATCAGTCAGTTCCTCCCTTATTTGCATTTGGGAACTGTTCTACTTTTAAATGGGACAGTGGCCTAGATCAGGCCTCAAGGAAGCAAGGAAGTAGGTAGGGCTGCCACTGTTCTGAAAGTCAAAGTGTTAATTATCAAGGTGGATTAGCATGTCCCCAGCCTTGGTGTGAGATGTTCTCTGCACATGCTGAGGGCAGATGGAGAATATCCACCCAGGACAAACATGAGAAGACAGGATGACACCTCCATGGATTCTGCATAGAGCCATACAAGGTGTACTCTCTGTCAGGAGTCCTAGTGATAACATCAACAGCTTCTTTCTGTTGTCCCCAGCTCTGAGGGTCCTCTGAGAGAAGGTGTTGGTCATGACAGTACATCTGGAGGTGAGATACTTAGTACATCCCAGGTAGGCCAGGCCCACAGTTCTTCCTCACGGGTGCTCAGGGTTGGAGGTTGGGTGGGGACCATCGTGGCTTTCATAAGCCATGAGACCTAAGGGCTGCAAACCCACCGTGAGGGTCCCTTAGTAGAGTCTGTCTTTTTGCCCCACACTAAAACAGCCAAGTCAATATTTCCTGCCCAGAGCTTCCAAAGACTTGTGGGATACCTCATTCTCAGAAGGACAATCTGGGGATATCACTAAGTCAAGGCTAGGTAGACCTTGTGTTTCAAGGGTTCTTGGTATAGGAAGTACAATGTCTCCCCATTTTGGAGTGCCCTGAGCACAGTACCCAACCTCAGTGAAATAAGAATAGAATGGGGTTTCTCACACCAACTGATTAGAAATCCTACCACACAAGCTCTTAGCTCCTCCTCTTGGTAATTTTATAAAGGGCCATCTTCTCCCATTCTAATTGCAGTAACCCCAATATCACTTGTCTCTTGAGACAGTGGATGGCAAGACAGAACATGAGTGCTAGCCGCACCTGGCACCAATAGCTATCCACCATACCTTAGCGTTGTACCTACCAGGGCAGGAGGCAGTCAGTCCAGCTGTGAAACCAAGAACAAATCACTGCTGGGACGCAACTCAGTCAACAAAGCTGACATCAAGGCCAGCTCCAGAGGAAATGGCCTGGGGACAGGAAATGAATCCTCCTCAAGAAACTAGGCTGGGATCTACCCCAGGGGAGGACTCAATCCTTTGAGAACTGGCTGAACAGCATTCCCTGAAAATAGGCAGAGTGCCTCCACAGAAATGAACCACCTTCTGCTCTTTGAGCCTCTTTTTGGCCAAGATACCGCAGCACAAGAATTCCAGGTGGGAGTCACTGGCAGGTCATAGGCAGACATCTCAGTGGTACATCCAAGAGGGTATGAGGCCCAAGAGACAGAACCAAACCCCACTAGCACAGCTTCCCCCAAAACAGTTTCTGTAAAGCCAGAGAACCCGGCTGGCAGGGCAGAGGGCTGGTCACCAGAGAGCACCGGCCCACAGAAAGGGGCTCTTCACTCCCACCTCAGCACTTCACCTCTGCGGCTCCATCAAACAAGCCACAGTGCCTAATAAACTAGCTCACCTGAGGCCACGCAGATGACAAAATGTCAGTGTGTCCAACTTTTGAACAGGTGCCACTGCAGCACTGACCAAGACAGCACGCTCCTCCTATCAGGGTTTGGACTCTGGCCCAAGAATGGCAAATGCAGCCTCTGGGATTATCTGCATGAGCAAAGTCCTGCAAATGAGTCTTGATTGGCCATGTGGTTCAGGCCCTGCCCTCTTCACACTGCTAAGGCCAGAGCCTCTATTTACTGCCCCACTTAAGCATATGCTGCCTAGGCACTCCTTCCCTTTAAAAAATTGTGTCTGTTCCCTAGCCAGAGACCACAGGAGACAACACGGTTTGCTGGCTCTTTACTGCTATTGCCACAGGAACCAACCTGTCCATGGCAAACAGGCTGTGGCATTGGTAGGACAACAGATGACAGAGATCCTATTTTGATGTTCCTCAACTTGGCTCTGCCCTTGGGTAGAGTTCATCATCAGGGCCACAGATCAGTAGTAGCTGGCAAGGAAGCCTAGGCTGTCTAGGTACTGCCAGGGAACTGTGCCCAGGTTGGGGCAGGGCTCAGGGGAACAGCAGAGTGTCACCAGGATTCCCTGGACTCAGGTCCTGGCACTGTTCAGCCACTCCAACTGCCAACGGGTAACCACTGTTTCAAGCCGCAAAGCTCTGCTCTTCTCGGCACCTGCTCACTATGGCAGATGCTGCCATGCCAGGCAGGATACTCATGTGTCCTCCTTATCCTGCACTTCCTTTCTGGGCCACTGCAACCTCCTCTACTCTCTTAGCCACTGCCTTCTAATGTGAATAATACTGGAGACAGTGGTCATCACCCTTCACCTGCACACAACAGGAAGGGTGTGAGCTGAAATCAGAAAGTGAACCAGAGATTCTACTGAAAATGAAAAACCCACCTAAGGGCCAAGAGTACGATAAAGACTTAGGTAGAAGGGTGCTGTCTTAAAGTCTCTCACTCTCCTGAATGGGAGATGAAGCCAGAACGCATCACAAGGTAGTTCTTAACCTTGAGTTCGAGATTTTTTTTTCCATTTTTGCCAAGTACTTCCTAGTCTCCAGCTCCTAAGCAGCAGTAAGCAACTGAGAGTGGAGTTGGGTGTAGCTGTGCACACCAGCACTCCAGAGCAGGGGACTCTGAGTTCAAGGCCAGCCTGGTCTACAGAGTGAGTCCTGAACAGCCAGGGCTACACAGAGTAACACTGTCTCAGGATGCGTGCGCGCACACACACACACACACACACACTCGAAGCTGGACCTCAGAACAGCAGTGGGGCCTCTGGCTGGAGGCCTGTTGAGAACAAATGAGACACACCGATCCTACTGAGGTGAACTACAGCAGTTCTTGAGGCTGCGGCAAGGCTAGTCTGAGACATCTACATGCTGGCCCTGCTGCCTCCTAGACAGGGAAACGGTCCCTGAACACCCTTTTGTGTTTCTGGAGTTGCGCACCACCTTTGTTATACACTATGAAAAGGGAAATTATGTTTTTCAAAATGTTGCCAGGAAAACAAAGGATTTCAGTTTTTAGTTCACAAGTTCAGTGTTGTTTGCTGTGGGACACAATTTTAAAAGAGAAGGTAGCCTGGTGGCCTTGCCATCAGCAGAACAAGAATCATAGGGGCACTCAAGCTCACTGCTGGCTCCAAAAGGAGACAGGAGCACTAGGGGGCCATAACGTATCTTGCAGCACTTCCTTCCCCAATAGCTCTGGCCTTTCCACATCTGCATAAAAGCAGGCACTCCAGAAAGCTGTACAACTCATTGATTTTTCCATCAAATGGTGTATGGTCAGCAAGATCAAGAAAGGGACAGAAAGTCTGGAAGTTCTTTAAATCTAAAGGGCAACTTTTTAAGAACCCTGGAGGAGGGCATGGGAGCAACTTCTGCAGCAAGGAGCACTCCACAGCTTTCCCATCCTATTAGCAGCGGCATGGCTGCCCCTTGACATTTTCATACGGCAACTATCGACACGCCTTTCTTCCACTATCCCAAAGCTCTGTCCAAGCCCATCCTCCAGCTTAGCCACCAGGGAAGTGGGGAAAGCAGTATCAGGGAAGCATTTGGCAATAAAAGAGAGTTGAGGCCAAAGCACATATTCTCCTTGGTTTCCTAACACGGAGACTTGAGCAAGCCTGCCCTGGTGCCTGGTGAATCCTTAGAGAGAGATGGCTACATCACTGGTTTCCCATACGGCAGCTTGTGCAGAAGAGTGCAAAGAACAGTGAGACCGTTCAGCACCTTAGGATGACTTACCTTAGGGCCCTACACTATCACTCCTGTATCTCCACACTGTGGTAGAGTACGCCTGTCCTCCTCTAATTCCATCCTGGAAAACTGCCTAGAAGGACCAGCCTGGGAAGCAACATGTTGCCCACATCAAGATGCTCTTTGGTCCACTGGTCGCAAGGTTCCACATGGTTATGCCATGACTCACAAAGTGGCAATCATGTGGCTAAGGAGGTTTTCAAGCACAGCCTCAACCCTCAGCCTCCTCTGTAAGTGACACTTACACAAGGGTCATAGGCTGCTAAGTTCCTTCTCAGACTGAGAAACAAGATGAGGCCAGGTCCCTGTTTCCACAGAGACCACATGCTGCCCTTTTATATAAGGAGATCTCTTCAACCTTAGAAGTCAATTGACCTGGGGCTGGAGAGATGGCAACAGTTAAGAGCACTGGCTGCCTTTCCAGAGGACCCGGGTTCAAACACTCCCAGCACCCACACGGCAGCTCACAACCGTCTGTAACTCAGTTTGGATCAGGAATCTAACATTGTCACACCATGTGCTTAAAATTAAATAAATTTTATATATATATATATATATATATATGAAGTCAATTGACCCAAGACTACCAATGGTCAGCAGCCAACTGAGGATGTTTATTGGCTACCTGCTCAGGGTGGGGCTGGACTGAGTTGGGTACCAGGACCTTCCAAGAAATAACATACACGACTTGAGAAGGGGAGACTCAGGAAGCTGGGGTGCCCCCGGTAGACCCCTCAGGATAAACCAGAATGGTATCAGACGTATAAGGGTCAAATGGCTCCAGACAGCCAAGACATACCAGGAATGTGGAAAGGTCAAATGGTGGAGAGCATCCAGCCTGAAGGGTTAGAAGACTAGGAACATCTGGAACCAGGAGCACATGCATTTCAGGATGCTCTTGCTTGTCAGGTGACATAGCCAGTATGAAGTGGGGACCAGGCAAGAGATGCACAGCCAGGAAAAAGAACAATCCATACCCCTGGGGAGGGGGAGGGGTAGAGACAGGAAGTGTCCTTTTTCCAGGCTTGAGCCCAGAGCCTTAAGACCATAGCTGTGTTTTTCACATTCAGCCTCCCAGGCCAGGCAGTGAGGACACCAGGATAAACCAATGTGACAAGTTACTGGTGATCCTGGCTTACTGTGTTTGTTTTCCAAAGAATTCAACATTTTTTCATCTACTGCTTTTTTCTAATTTTTTTTTTTAATTTTGCTCTCAGCCCCAGCAATTGTCTAGGGGAGTAAGAGGCTGCGCTGACCTTAAAGAGTACAGAGCTGGACAAAGGACTACTCTATCTTCCTCAGGCTCTGAACTGATCACCTCATCAACAGCACACACATGGAGGACTCTTAGATCACCAAAAAAGGCTCTTCTCTCAAGTACCACCAGTGAGAATGTGGAAGGAGAAAGGGGTTCAGAGAGAACTCCACCTACCCTTACCTTGACAACTGCTGTCCTTCAGCCTCAGTTTCCTCAACTGTACCTGTTTGGCCCCAAGGCCCGGATAATGCACAATAGGGGCCAGGAAGGCTTGGGAGTAGACAAAGCCTGACAGAACCAGGGCAAAGCCTGGATCCAAGGATGGAGAGCAAAGAACCCATTTCTTCTGGAGGCCAAGCTGAGGCTTCTACCCAGATGTGGGGTCAGGGCCTGGCTCCTCCTGCTCTCAGATACCACAGCCAGCAGAGGTTTTGATGGGTAAGTCCCCATAAAGCTGAACAGTATCTGGAGCCATGGATCCAGCAAGGTTTAAATCTGCCTTCCTTGAGCTCACTGACCTGTTTGCCATTCAAACAGTTCCTAGGATTCTCAGATGTTGGGAAAGAAATAGGCGCATCACTCTGGAGCAGAAGACCACAAAGGAAGTAGGATCAACTACCTCATGGAAGCAAGGTTGCTGTTCAACAAGACACAATTGTCCTATTCTGCAGAACTGTGGTCCTGAAGACATCCCTGACAGCCAGACTCTGGAAGCAGGGAGAAACTCAGAGGCAAGCTCCAGACTGAGACAAGGGAACTGCCACTGGAGGAGCAGAACTCAAGTTCCTTACTGAGGAGAGGTTCTTCCTGATGCGGGTATTGCTGACCTGAAGGGCCAGCCCCAAACGCCCATTTAGGTTCTCAGGTTCTTGGCCTGGGTGTTTAGAGTCCTGAAGCTCGGGAAGGTATCCTGCTTTAGAGTCTAGATGTTTCACGGTCCTGTTACCGGTGTCTAGTAACAAACTACAGGGACCCTGAGAGCCAGCGCAGCAAGGGCCATCTAGCCACACAAACGGGTTCCCAGATCAGACCTAGAAGGGCCCCCTTTCCAGACAACAAAAAGAAAATCCCGCAGCTGTCAAGGGGCCACTCTGTAACTTTCCCAGCCTACTGACAGGCCCACAAAACCAGAAGGAAGTGTGGGATGGGAGGGCACACAGGACGCCCTATGCGCTACTCTCTGCCGCCCCAGGTAGCTGCAGATTTCTTCAGGCAGAGCCCCCACTACATACACCTTCGTACAGAGTGGGCCAACGCTGTTTAGTCCCAGACAAGAGGGCACTCAAGGACAGGCAGGCACTGAGGGTCGCCTGCGTCTGAGGTTCCTGGGCTGGCCTCGAGTGACCCACACGACCAGCCCTTCCCTCTCACCCACGAGCTTGCCACAAACCAGGCTATTGCTCCCAAAGCAAACACGGAGAATCCGGGCTGATGCCCCGAGGCCGAGCTCTATGAGTCCCTAGGCCGGCTGGCCCGCCGCCTGCCGTGGAACTCACCTTAGCGAGCCGGCGGCGCCTTCTCAGCGCTCGCGGTCGGGCTAGGCGGGCGCGGCCCTGGTGCCGGCCCTCAATCGGTTGACCCACAACTTCAACCGGAGGGCACTAAGGCCCCCTTCGCGCCAGCCGCGAAGCTCGGCCGGCTTAGCGCGTTTCGGCCCGAAGCTCTAGTCTTGGCCCGGCAACCTTACGCCGCCTCCGTAGCGCCCGCCGTCCCGCCCGGCCCACCCGGTACGCCTTACGCCTCCTCCGTAGCGTGGCGCCCAGCCGGGGCCCGCGGCTACGGCGCGTCGGGGGTGCACGCGGCACTGGAATCGCGCCGGAACTACGGCTCCCACAGGGCAGAGCGACGCTGCTCAAGGCACGCCGGGAGTTGTAGTCCACGGACGGCTGTATTCCCTGCTCTTTCCCTGAGATCTCGTCCTCCCCATGCGGCAGGTGCCGCTCTGTCCACCGATTCAGGTAGTAGCCCCATGCCAGTTTAATGAGGCGCGTTGAATCCGGGGAGATAATGGACTACAGCTCCCAGGATGCTCTGCGAGGGACTTCTGGGCAAAGCTGGGGGGCCGTCTTCGCCGCCTGAAACTCACTGCGCCAGGGGGCAATGTTGATAGTCTTGGTCACGGTTGCACAAGGTCCGAGGCAGTTATCTGCGGCGCTGGGTCAGAAGGTGATCCAGCCCAGCCTGGCTGCATGAAGTGCTCTCCACCTCTCCCAACCCATTCAGTGACTTCTGGCTTCTGTCCCAGTGGTCTGTCTGAAGCAGTAATCGTGCTGGACCTACTCACGTGTGCCAGTTAGGCACATCTCTTTTCCTAGAGAAACACTGGCATCTAATTGAGACATCTTCCCAGGTCCTAGGAGTGATGTTCACAAAAAGCCCCAAGGTATTTCCCTTTAGGGCCCTTTGGCTACCAGAAGTAACTGAATTACTCCTAGCTACTTGTCCTTTGTAACCCAAAGATGCGCTAAGAATCAGGCTGCAGAGGAGAACGTAGCAAAGGGAAACCAAAAAGAAGTCCCTGGGATGTTCTGCACTCTGGATATTGTATGAGAGATTGGGTGACATTTGCCCCAGAACCCAGAAAGCCTGAGCCTAGCTCAGTAGGGCCTACAGGTGCTTAGTAATGTTTCTGGGAAATCATTCATGCTCTAGAAGTCAGCAAGCTAAAGAGGCCATTGAACTCAAGATGCTGTGTGGGGACACCTGTCCAAATGTGGGAGACACCACATTCTGGCAACACTGGAGCAGAATCTGGCATCTGAGCACTCCAAGAGAAGCAGTGGGGTTGAACCCACTGACAGGGTGGTTGAAGTTACTGCTAACTCAGCAATGAGCAGTCACTCTATGGCCTCCTTGATGAGTCAGGCATTATGAAGACAAGATAGACAAGGGGCAAGATGGATCATTCATCCAGAAGCCTGACTAGACTGACATCAGTAGGTGAGCCTCATGGTTGAGTCAGAGGAATGGCCAAGGTGGATCCAGGACAAACTCTGCAGCACCTCTGGTCACTATGGATCATCCTTAGTGCATGAGGCACCCTGCAGATCACACAGCAGGAGACTTTGGATCATCCCAGATTGTTGGCTGAGCCCTGATCTATGCTAGTGTAGTATGGGCCAGAAGATAGAACCCTGGTGAGTGGTTAGACAACAGACAGCTTGTCAGAGTCAAGAAGGGCAGGGACAGAAGCCACAGATCAACCCAAGTCTTGAGCAGATGGGACCCCACGCTGTTCTGGGATTTAGGAACATAGCAGTAAGGTAAAAAGGACCTAGTTTGGGTATAGGTGCCTAGTCTTCCTCAGGAAGTGGAGAAAGGAGGGTCACAAATACAAAGTTGGCCTGGGCCAGGAAATAAGTTCAAGGCCAGCATGGTCAATAGGCTTTATCTCAGAAAGTAGAGGGGTGAGACATGATTAATGCCTGTAACCACATCACTTGCACTAAGGCAGAAGCAGGCAGATCTCTAAGTTTGAAGACAGCCAGGACTAAAGTGAGATTCTGTGTGTGTGTTGGGGGGGAGGGGCTGTGGAACATACCTATGATTGCCAACACTTGGGAGGTAGAGATAGGAAGATCAGGGCCATCCTCAGTTACATAGTGGTTTGAGGACAATCCAAATCACACAAAGACCCTGTCTCCATAAAAAACAAAAAAGGTGTAATCACTCTGCAGATATAATTCACTGAGAGTGCTTGCTTAGCATGTATGAAACCCTAAGCCTAGTGAGAGACTCAGAAGCTATTAGAGTCAAAAATCCCCAATGGATGAGTCCCCAGGAATCTTCATGTGCTTAGGCATGACTGGCAGCTCAGCCAGGCTGGTCTAAAACTTAAGTTTCTCTGACTTCCATGAGTGACATATGACATAAATCAGAACATTAACCTCACAGTAAACATAAATGGAGGTTCCTGGCTAAAAGTCCTACTGTGCTCTGGGTTTCTTCTGGGTTCCAAAATGCCAGCAAGTTCAGGGCAGATATGTCTAGGCAGCTGCCCTGAGTTCTAACCAGGTTGCAAAGCTCCTTCCTGGGTTCACCAATAGTGGGTGTGCCCTGGGGTGGTCAGAGAGGCCAATGTCAATTTAAATTTGTAGAAGCCAAGCTCCATTTATGCTGATATTTTATTTTGTTTTTTGGTTTTTTGAGACGGGGTTTCTCTGTGTCCTGGAACTAGTTCAACAGGCTGGCCTTGAACTCACAGATATCCACCTGCCTCTGCCTCAGAAGTGCTGGGATTAAGATGTGCAACAGTACCTCCCGGCTTTGTTTTGTTTGAGACACAGTTTCTCTGTGTAATAGCCCTAGCTGTTCTGGAACTCACTTTGTAGAACAGGCTGGTCTCAACTCACACAGATCTGCCTGCCTCTGCCTCCAAGGTGTTTGTTTCTAAAATTTATTTATTATGTATGTAGTGTTCTGTTTGCATGTATGCCTGTACGCCAGAAGAGGGCGCCAGATTTCATTACAGATANGCCACCATGTGGTTGCTGGAAATTGAACTCAGGACCTCTGGAAGAACAGCCAGTACTCTTAATCCCCAAGCCATCTCTCTAGCCACCCTGTTTATGCTGTTTTTTAGTAGATAATTGACCAACACTGGAAGATAAGAGTGAATTCAGGAGTGAGCTGGAGAAAGGATCTGCCTTGGGAAGAGAGTTCTGGTTGTTGCAGGACCAAGAGTTGGCAAGCCCCAATGGCCACTCCCTCTATACCCCCCACCATCAGAGGTATAGTGAGGAGCCTGCTAGGGATTACCAACTTTGGGAATTATCCTCTAGGCATTAGGCTCTTTACAAGAAATTCTTGGGGGCTGGAGAGATGGCTCAGTGGTTAAGAGCATTGCCTGCTCTT
>LOJH01001582.1:30719-49402 GCA_001685095.1 Ellobius talpinus
CATAGGACCAAACTAGACCCTCTGAATGTGGGTGACAGTTGTATGGCTGGGACAAACTGTGGGACCACTGAAAGTGAGACCAGAATTTATCCCTACTGCTTGAATTGGCTTTTTGGAACCCATTCTCTTTGGATAGATACCTTGCTCAGCTTAGATATAGCGTGAAGGGCCTTGGTCCTGCCTCAAAGCAATGTGCTAGACTTTGTTGACTCCCATGGGAAGCCTTACCCTCTCGGAGAAGTGGATGGGGAATAGGATGGGGGAAGGTGGAGTGGAAGGAAGGGAGGGAGTAGGAACTTGGATTGGTATCTAAAATGAGAAAAGATAGTTTTTAAAAAATAATTAATATTTTTTAAAAAAAGAAAGGCACTGGTGCCAGGTGCCAGAGTGTTCAGGACTTTATTACCACTCTTTAGCCAGATCATACTTCCTAAGGAAGGCTATACATAAAGACTTTTCTGTTCCAATCATAATTATCATGTGATTACAATTTAAAATTCCATTTCCTATGCAAAACTACCCAAAATAAACATTAAAATAAACCTCAATTTTGTAACCCTTCTTTGAAGTTCCTCACCTCCAACCCTTAAATATATATATACTGCTATCCCTTAATAAGGGACTTTATCATCATCATCATCATCATCATCATATGTGTTTTGCCTTTCTGTACATCTGTGCACTACATGAGTGCAATGCCCTCTGAGGCCAGAGGAGGGCGTTGGAATACTCCAGAACTGGAGTTAACAGACAACTGTAAGCCTCTAGGTGGGTGCTGGCGAGTGGGTACTGTCAACAGGACCCAGGACCTCTGGAAGATGAGCCAATGCTCCTAACCTCCAAGCCACTGCTCAGGCCCTCCTCAGTAATGAACTAAAAGTTGGGGCTTCTCTGGCCAGAGGGAAGATTTGGAAGAGTGTCCTCCTCAGCTATTGAAGAATACATGTCCTTGCATCTACAAAATCCTCCTTAACACAGTTTCTTCTTCCTCTCCGGTCCTTCGGAATGTTGTCTGTGACTCTGCCTTTCACGGCACCTTGCCTTTCATTACAGATGAGCTGCCGCCGGGCTGTGCCGAGTGGTTCTGAATGCTTTGCTTCTGTCCGTGTTCTCCAGGCCTCCTTCTATCAGATCTGGGCAGAATCGGTGAGCAGTGCAGGCTGCACTGAATGGAGGCTGTAGATAAGACACCCCAGAGTCACAAAGCTCGGGGAAAACAGGGGAGGAGACTGGTAAGACAAAAAGTTTCATGGAATACGACCAACCTCTGTGCAACCAGGGGTAAATTCTGCATAAATATTTCACGGAAAACCCAATGAGAGAATCCTCAGCAGAATGCAATGGTGTCCGCTATCGTATGACTTTCTAGTCCGAAATCTTTGTCTGAACTTTTGGCTAAGTATGTTTGAGAATCTGGATTTATTTAGTGTGGGTAAAGACAATGCAATGAATGAGCTTGACAACTGCCTAGACAGGATGTCTGTCCATAGTCAACCCATGGGTGTTTCTACAAGGAATCCTGAATCCTTGTACAAAATATAAACCATGGAGGCACAAGTAGCCTGATGTGGGTCCAGATTAGATTTTGTTGCTAAGAAAATTCCCAAACACTGAAAGAATTTAAAGTTCTTAAAGAGCTTAAGAACTGGGGGCGTGCCTACAAGTGCCAGTAACTGCCCATCTAATACACAAAGAACTCCTGATTGCTGGGGAAAGTGAGCTTTCTCCAACTCTTCTTTGCCAAATTCAAACCTTGTCTTTCTTTGTTGGAACTCCAAACTGCAGCAATCCTCCCTCAGAGGACTGGGGTTCCTGGTGTGTGCTTCCACATCCAACTCAAATTTCAAATATTCACTCCCAAAACCCCAAAACACTTCACAAATCTGAGCATCATACACATCTAAAGATGGGTCCTTATTAGATACAAAAAAGAATACGGTTTGGGGTTTGAGGAGGTTTTTTTTTTAGAGATTTACTCTAAATACTCTTTAAACAAAAGGGCTAACAATGTAGATCTATGGTATACTATTTGTCTATAGTAAACAAGAACCATGGGAGAAAAAGGCAGGGCCTCATTAACAAAACACTGATGGGAATATGTACCCAAATAATGACAGACAGTATGTGATGCTTTCTTGAGGCAAACACAGGTTAAACCCTTAAGGAGACTGGCTGAAAGGTCCTACAAAAGCAGATTTTTTTTTAAACTAGTCTAAAATGTCTTCTGGGGAACCTGGAACATTCTGAGACCTCAAAGGGCTTCAGAGGAGTGCCCTGTGATAGCGCGGCTGGCTGATGGCTCGCAGACGCACATAAGCATGTTGCTGATGTTTGTCCTAGACACGCATCGAGTAGAAGACTGAGTGTGACGAATGAGGTTGCTCTCCACCACCCGGTATCAGTGACCCGCCAGCCCAACAATATGTGCTTTGGAACCACTGCGCATTGAGAAGCTTCCAATCTGGAAGAAAGGGAGAGAAGATTCTTTTGAAAACCGTCTCGTACATATTTTGATTTCTCTTAGGTCTAATTCTTCTAGGTCTGACGTTTGGGGAACTAGGCTAATTAGTGGGGCTTTTTATGAGAATGTAGCTTTCTAGCGCTCCCAAGGGAAAGAATATGGGTGGCCAGGGTTTTGAAACAAATGTAATAATCACAGGCAGTTCTTTGTATGAGACTTGGGATAGAGCTAAATTAATGCGGGGTGAAGATGTGGAAGGCCTTTCAAGCAACATTTCTAAATGTATAATCTATGGGGGGGATAACATAGCCCCCTCCATCCACAGAGGACATGTTCTAATACCTCACGTGGATGACTGAAACTAGATCCCATTGAAGCCTACATTTAATGCCTTTTCCATTTAAACTGAGCACATGTGCACTATGGCCATCTCTTAGTGTGAAACACAGCAGCAGAGCTGGCACAAAATGTCCTTTCCTTCTTCACAGTTTTACAAGTAGAAGACTCATTTTTTACTGCAGACCTAGCAAGTTTAGCATATGATTTTGGGTTTTCTAATGCAGTCAAGAGCTTTTGCATTTTTACATAAAGGAAACACTCATGTCTTCTCCTTCATATTTCAATTGCCAGCATAACTACTCTTGTACTTTGAGGACATTAGCAAGGAAAATGGGATACTTAAAAGAAGTGCCGTGCTCTGAGGTCATCTGATAACACAGATGCTAATGATTAATGGGCAGGTAGCAGATACATATGGATACCAAGGGATGGTTAAGATTCTGGACAGAGTAGGGCAGGATGGTGTGCGCGTTCATTACACTACACAGAATGGCACACAACTCAAAAGTTATCACTTGTTTGTTTCTAGAAATTCCCTTTCAATGTTTTCTGATCATGATTGACCATAGGCAGCAAATGTTCTATCTTAAAAGTTCTATGCTCCTTGAGGAATGAAGAAGCCAGATCTTAGAAGCTCAACAAACATTTGCTAGTTTATCTAAATTTCAACTGACTTTTTCTTGAAGGTTTATTTAATTTTTAAATTGTGCTTCTGTGTGGTGGGGTGGAGGTGAGGGCAAGAGCTTGTGGAGGCCAGAGGAGGGTGCTGGATCCCTGGAGCTGGAGTGAACTGGGGGTTGGGAGCCACTTGCTTTAGGTGCTAAAAACTAAACTTAGATCCTCTGCAAGAGCAACATCCACTTTCCCCAGCCCCTCCACTAACTTTTGAAATAGAAAATTTGATGAAGTCTTCTTGACACGAGAAGTAATTTGATTTAGATCTCAAAATAAATAATTAAAAATAAAATAAATCTTTAAAATATATAGACTTATACACATGAATATATTTAAAATTCACATTTTGAAGGAGGGCACAGCAGTTAAGAGCCTGTACTGCTTTCTCAGAGGACCCAACCAAGTTTAATTACCAAAGCCCACAAGAGGCAGGCTCCTAACCATTTCCAGCTCCAAAGGATCGAACACCTCCGGCCTCTGCAGGCATCCAGAATCACTTGTGCATATGCTCTCCACAATATAATTAAAAATAAACGGGTCTGAAAAGGAAAGAAAAGAAGATGTGGTGAGTTTGGTGGCAGCAGACACCAACGAAGCAGGGTGTTCCATGGAAACCTCCTAGTCAACTGGCTAATTTGCAAACTCTCGGAAATTTAGTCTGGCAGATTATACAAGTGAGAGCACAAATACAGATGTGTATCACCAAGAAATGTAACCCCCCCACACACACACACCTCCATGGCTACCAAGTGGAGGAAGGCCTGCAGACTGCCTTGTGGTATGCCCATGTCCTGAGCTGAGCAGGGAACTCAAAGGTTGCCATGTTTCTGCATCTCTGCATCATCCTATGCCAGAAGTAAATAAGTCACAAATTGTAAAACATGGGCCATTCTGAGTGGTAAAATCTCACATCACGCAGCTCCAACCTGCCCAGGACATCAATCATTTCCTTGCCTACCATATCCACGCTGTATATGCTATCTACCCATTAGCCTCCTAGTAACCATCTAGGCTATTAGATCAGCCATCACCATATCAGCATGGCAGCGTTTTTCTTTAATGTTTATTTTACTTAATAATCACCCCAGAGTGCAAGAGACAGTATGACTGACTATTCCTGTCCTCAGAGGGGAAGAGCCCGAGGCTACTCTGCAGGGAAACTCTTAGAGTAGATTTTCAACTGAGAATCGAAAGCAATGTAGCTTCTTTTCTTTCCTAACTTTGAGAATGGGGGACTTGGTGGCCAAGTTCAAATTAGATGAAATGGGGGGTGGGGAGAAGGAAGAATAAAACATGGGTCTGGTACCAATGGGCTGTTGGTGTAACCTCCAGCCCTGACTCATGAGTGGGTGTGGCCTCGAACCCAGGGCTTGCTCTGAAGATTGTCCTTGAGTTCATAGTCCCTTAGCTGGAGGACCAGGACACCCGGAGCTCAGGGTGGTAAGAGTCTGCGCACAGTTACAGTCGTCTGCATCATAATTGAATACCAAGGGGCTCAGACATCAGGAGTGCAGGGTGTCTCTGCTTCCGCTGTTGGGAGGTGCTGCAACTTAATCTTAGGAGGTGTTTACAGGAGTCACAAAGAAGGGTAAGGAAGAAAGCAAACAGAGAAATTTCCTGGAACCGGCTGTAGGGTCTGGGCCTTGAAGTGGAAGGATCCCATCTGAGTGGACAATAGTATTGCTAAGGCTGCAGGGCCTTGCAGTTGGGAGGGCTGTGCTGTTGATTATTGGAGCCTTTAGCAAGTCTTGTTCAGAGGACTCTGCTGCATTTGCGCAAAACTCCCTACCTTCACTGGAGGCTCGAGCCTCCTTTGAAAACTCCTCTGCTTGGGGGTATCTTCCTTTAGTCTCTGTCATCTTTGGCTCTCCTCTACGTGTGTGTGAAGACAACCCCTTGCCCGCCTTTCCCTTACCCTTTTGCTGTCACATGGTATAGGTTAATAATTGCGTGGTGGGGGGACCCTTGGCTTCTCCACAAAGACATACCCTGTACCCCTGTACCTTAGAGCCCACCGATCTCATCTTGTTTCATGATGTTTTATTCATTCCTGCTGTTTTCATGGTTCTTTCTTTCCCTAACTTTGCCTACAGCATTGTCTTTCTCTTAACATTTAACACGCCACAATTTTAAAATCTGAAAAAAAATTAAAATGAGGTCTCTGAACTCTTTCCTCCATGACAATTATTCCAGAGAAAATGAAATTTTTGCCTGCTTCAGCCATCAACTGGAATTATCCCTAATCTTTTATAGTCCAAGTTGGTCCATTTCTTCATGCCTAGACTGATGTTCAGAGGAGACCATGAGGGTCTGGACACTACTCTGGGGACCTGTATCTTTGGACTCATCATCTCTTTCAGCTTCACTGTATCTCTGTAAGATGAAGGAAATGCATCTCCTCAGACTTCTGAGGGTTGAAGGAAGTGGCCTGTGTACAAACACAGCACAGGTCATAGTCTCCTACAAACACTGGCTGCAGCTGTTATCATTAGAAAGTCCAGTCACAGAGTGCACCCCCGCTGGTTTTGTCTTCCAGGTGCATTTGTTCTGTTATTTGTCAAGCAACAGGCACCTAACTGTTAAAAACAGACTACAGAAGCCATGAAGTTCACAAAAGACAAGGCCCCCACTTGTAGCAAGCTTTCTTGTCGAACTATCTTCGGACTGTCAGCCAGCAAATAATAACCTGGAGATTTATTATTCATAATGATAGCCTTAGCTACTAGCTCTCATAACTTAATTAACCCATTTTCTTTTAATCTACTTTCTGCCTTGTGGCTCAGTTACCTCTCCTTAGTAGAGCTCATCTGACTTGCTCGAGCCTGCTGGTGAAATCTCATGCCAAGATTCCTTCTCCCAGGTTCTCTCTCTCTGCCTGGAAGTCCCGCCTATTCTCTCCTACCTAGCTATTGGTCATTTAGCTATTTATTAAGCCAATCAGTAGGCACCTTAGGCAGAGACACATCTTTACATTGTAAACAAATATTCTGCAACATTTCCCCCTTTTGTCGAAATATAAAGGAAAGGGCTTAATGCTAACATAGTAAAACCAATTATAAGAACAATTATCAAGTAATAATTACATTTACAATGCCCAGGCTATTTACATTTGTCAATTTCAAATAAAATACTCTATTGTTTATCTTATCTTAGTGGGTTGAAAGTTTATACCTAAACCGCTTTCTATCATAACTTGTATTACAATCCTGAAAATATCTTTTGAGAGCTAAAAAAAATCTCAGATAAACAGCTTAAGCTTTTGTGTCTCTCAACCTTATGCACTTTACATCTCTTTTGTGAGTTTCCTTTTTGAATTTGTTAACAAGGAAAACTGTAAGTATCACTGTCTAGTCTTCAATCCCATCGAAGACCCAAGAAGGATATAATATTACATGGGCAAACAGGAAGTGAACAGCAAACAACTTGCAAAACTATAAAAACAACAGAGACAGCTGGATGTCTGGACAGTCACCCAAGCTTCCTCTGCAATGTTGGGGCAACCATCTTCAGCCTACAGTCCTAGAATATCTGACAAACTTTTCTGTGAAGCAGGAATTTTTTTTTAAGAACTGTCCTATCTTTTCTCAGCAAAGCATGGCACTTACCTTCTTTTCTGTCCTGCTTGCCCAATTTGAACAGCACACTGTCAGCAGTCAAGGCAAGGGCAATTTCTTGCCCAGTGACTAACTTTGTCACAATAAAAGCAAACTCCATATGGAGGGCAAACTCCATATGCCCATCATTCTTTTTTGAAGTAAATTGGTGCTGCCAGCAGCAGATGTGTCTCACTGCCGTGAAAACCTTATGTTACTAAAACATTTTAGATGCTGTATTCTGTGGGTTTCTGAAGTGTTTGAGGACCTTCTATCTATCAGAAACATATCTCTGCTTAACCTTGAAAAGATACCTAACATGACTACAGGTTTGATTGTTATAGATGACTAATCACTAACCTGTATTTCTTAATTTTACATTACAGATTTTAAAGAGCTACACAGGTACAACACCTTAAACAAAAATAACCTTGAATTTGTGTTAATATACAAAAATATCTTAAAGAAGAGTATAAACTTATATAGAGTTTTGTTCTAACAAAAAATAACCTTAAATTTGTATCAATATACAAAATCTATACTATTGTAAAATATTTGATATTAATAGTTGCTTTTTAATTTAAAGTAGAATCAATAATCTACCCTTTCATTCTATCCTTTCCATTCTCCCTTTTTCTTTTCAGAAAGAGATCCTTGAATCCAGTACTCCTGGCTTAGTTACTTCCTTTGCCATGACCGGTAACAATTTGCAACAAACTCCCCCAAAAGATGACAAATGTCCATAACCCATCAAATGACCAAAAACTATGTGCTCTATCTTTTGGGAATGTGGGCATCTTGTTCTCTGTACTGCTTCCTGCTGTCTGGGTATGACTGTATCTTCAGTGGACCCTGAGAAATTTGGGATAATGGTGAAGTCCTGGGAAAGCTAGTCATGTTATTTGAGAAGTATAGAGCTTATCTGAAGTCTTGACTAGAGTAGTCTTTGAGGCTGGACCATCTCAGCTAGCAAAAGTTGTTCTTGATGAATATTTTTGAGAAAACTGCAAAGGAGGTATTCTGAGAGCCTGAATCACTTGGGTTAATTGTTTTTTCTTTATTCTTCTTTGGTACATTTGTTCTGAAAACATACAAACTTTTAAAGGTAACATACATATATGTATTAACACAAGTATAGAATGTACGGTATGCACAAGTCAGCTAAAGGTGATTTGTTTTGTTGTTCCATGTTTGAGCAGATAAAAGACATCTGTCAACTCTATAAGTCCATTTGGACTACATAACCAAACATCTATCCATGCCATAGGAAAGGATGGCATGTAGTAATAAAGTCATGAGGACTCTGTAGCCAACAGGTTTTATTGTGTCTCATCCAGTCTCAGGGTTGTTCCCAAGACTAGGGACCAGCATATAGGTCACCTGTCTTACAGTTTTTCTTTTTTCTTTTCTTATGTCTGTAATCAAGATTTTTAGGAAGTCTTTTGCAATCAGATCTTGTCTTTATTAATTTTGAAGAAATCCATAGCTTTTTGTTTCCTGTGGAAACAAAAGCAAAACCTCTCCCCCAATATAACATACTTTTTGACTTCCATTCTGAAGGTAAGACACTCTTAAAAATATATAGGTTGACTGTGGTTGGTATATAAAATAAATTTTAAAATTTAATAAAAAAATAAAAAGAAATATATGTGTTTAATTTAGCAGTTTCCATAGTCCAATGTCTCCCAGCAGCTATTGTTTTTGTTCATTAGCATTTAAAAAATTTGAAGTCAATATGCACCATACAGAATCCAAACACCCTGTGTATTTCCTATCTTTATATGACTTTTTACTTTTATACTCCTTTATCTTCTCTTTAAAGACTTTATTATTTTTAAACTATTTACTTTTCTATGACTGTCTAAATACATTTTCTTCTCTTTCTTCAGTATCAAACACATTTTAAAGCATATATATTATGCTTATACTAGAGTCTATCTAGGTCTGACCTGACTTTTTGTGCATCTTCAGCCTTCTCTGACCATGTGAGCCAAACCTTAAACTGCTCAGTGGTGGCTAGGCCCTCCACCATGTGCCTCTGCTTAGCACATGGCCTAGCAGCTGGCTCTGCCCTCTTCAGGTCAGTGAGAGCAGAGCCTCATGCCTGCAGGACCCAGCCTGGAGCTGGTCATCTCCCCCAGCTCTGGCAGGTGCTTCTTCTCCCTAGTTTTCTGCCACAGAGTCACACACCACCCACTACTCATAAAACCCATTCAAGTGCTTAGAAGCAGGGTCTCTTAAAAGAGCCAGTCTCTATACTGCAAGCACCAAACTTACTTGAAGCTTTTTTTCCTCAGGCCCAATGTGGATTACATGCAGCACCGTGGGTATCAAAAGTAGCAAACTTTCCTGTCAGACTATCTTTTGACCGCCAGATAATAAATAACCCACAAATAATAACCCAGAGTCTTATTATTAATGATCAAAGCTTGATTTTAGCTTATGTTTTTTCCCAACTAGTTCTTATAACTTTATTAGCCCATATTTTTTTAATGTACATTATGCCACATGGCTCAATTACTTCTCCTTAATACAGCACATCAAACTTGCTCTGAGTCTGCTGGTAAAATCAGGCACCTAGATTCCTCCTCTCTCTCTCTCTCTCTCTCTCTGTCTCCCTTTCTCTCTCTTCCTAGAAGTCCCACCTATTCTCTCCTGTCCAGCTGTTGGCCATTTAGCTCTTTATTAAGCCAATCAAAAGGCACTTCAGGCAGAAACACACCTTTCCAGGGTAAGCAACTATTGTGCAGCATCCACTAGTCCTTAAGACAGTATCTTTGGCTACCTGTTTTCCTGCTGCTATGACAGGAAGCTGTATACTTCTTCAGTTGCCCTAGTTTCTAAACCCAGTCTCACAGAGCTCCCTGCTTGCTGCAGAACAGCAGTCCCCTGATGTGGGAGTTCCCTCTGTATGTTGTGAATATGTTTTATTAACATTGGTTAACAAAGAATCTGCTTTGGCCTATGGCAGGGCAGAATACAGCAAGGTGGGAAATCCAAGCAGAGACAGAGGAGGAAAGAAGGCAGAGTCAGGCGGACACCATGTAACCACCCAAGAAGCAAGAGCTAACAAACCACAAGCCTCATGGTAAAATATAATAGAAATGGATTAATTTAGGATGTAAGAGTTAGTTAATAAGAGCTAATAGGCCAAAGAGCATGTAAATAACATTAAGCTTTAGAGTGCTTATTTCATAAGTGACTTCGGAAAGAGGTGGGCTGAGAAAACCCGGTCCAGGGGACCAGCAGGATGGAAAATATTTGTAGATACAGTCTCCTGCCCAGAATTCTACTCTAGGATCGGGTTGGGTGTCTTTGAGTTCTCACTCTTACAAAGATCTTTTGGCATTGGGTATCCCTCTCTGGGGAGGAGCAGCACTAGCTGACCCCTCCAGGCAGTCACAAGAGCGAGGGCCCAAGAACCATGCCAGCTCACAACTCGCTAACATAGGAACACCTGACACTATTAACACCCCCAGGCCATGCAAAGTAAAAAAAAATAGAGAAATGTAGACATGGCCCTTAGTCTCTGAGTACATGTCCTCTAAGGTTAACTACAGTGACACAGGACCTGGTGACACACATCTGTGTTCTCAGCACTTGAGAAGCTAGGCCCGAGTTTCACTGTAGTGGACCTTGATCACCAGTGCTCATAGAACACAAGTTTCAGTCATCTCAGATGAAAACTGCTCGTCTTAGGTTCTCACACAAAACTGAAATCACAGAGAAGAATAATGTCCAATCCACCACGGACATCATTGGAAAGAGATGTGTTTGCTGAGCTGGGTGTAAAGTTCTCTCCCCAGCAGCCCTGCAATGCATTCAACTGCAAGCACTTTTGCCTGCCCTCAGGTAGCATCAGGCCAGTTTTAGGATACTTCTTGATCCTAGAATTGGACCATCCCTTCTAGCTGCTGTCCCTTCCCCATTGCAGATAATCATAGATCCAGCCTTCAAAGACAGAAGCCTCTTGACATTAGGAAGAACAGAAAAATGCTGTTTGTTTGGGGTTTTTTGTTTGTTTGTTTGTTTAACATTCCTGCCAAGTAAATGAGCAGGCCCATTTTTCACTCAGGCTAAATAGCCTCCTGAGTGTTCTGGGTGTATCATTTTTGCTCTTACAATACTGCTGTGGAGGAAGTCACCCTAAATATGGGAAAGACATTTGGGCTAAATTTCAAATTAAGGATCTCCTTATAATTCTCATTTTTGAAGTGATTCAGGCAATTTATTGAGCTAGTGTGGGAAGAAGGAAGGACAGAAAAAGACTTCCAGAAAGTCCTCAGCCACAGAACTGACATCTGACCCTGTGATGTCACCTTATCTGTATAATTTGTTGTGTGGTGCATTCCACAGAATATGCCAACTCTTGTTCACCTGCTAAAAAAAAAAGGTGATGCTAATTAGATTAGGCAAATAGCTGCTGTTGTTGACTCATTTGAAAATGCTTATCCCAAGACAGTGTCTTATTATCCAGCAAGTCCTGGCTTTCCTTGTTACTGTACTATGGTTACTGCCAGACTTCAAAGTCAGAGGTAGAATCTGAGGCTAACAGTGCTGGCTGGGGCAATGCAAGAGATGAGGTCACTAACAGAGCCTGTGTCTAAGGCAAGGGAAGATTCCATTTTTACCTGGAAATAGAGCCCCTTCTTGTGGATATGGATTCCTACATCCATCAACTCAGAGTCAGGAAACATCAGAAGGGATACTTAGCAGATGCACAATGTAACAGAGGGAGCCACAGAACAAGTGGAAAAACTGGGTCCTCACTATTAAGGTTCTGACATCCCAGGGAAAGAGTCAAGAGGCTGAGACAAGTAATAATGCAGAATGTTCAAGTGTGATAATTAAGAGGAATAATAATAGAAAGATTAGATAATTTGGCAGATTTCCCACACGTTGGTTATTTATTCCACACATTAGCACACAATGGGAACACAGAGGATACAGAGGCTATTTTGCAGGAGGTTGATGGAAGAATAAAGATGAAGAGTTCCATTGAAAGAGAAGCCTGCGAGTTGGTGTAAGAAGCATATTAGTGGGGCTGGAGAGATGACTCGGTGGTTAAGAGCACTGGCTGCTCTTCCAGAGGACCTGGGTTCAATTCCCAGTGCCCATATGGTGGCTCACAATTGTCTGTAACTCCAGTTCCAAGGGATCCAACACCCTCACACAGAGTATATATGGGTAAAACACCCATGCACATTAAATAAATATAAATAAATCATTTTTTTAAAAGCAGCAAATTAGCTGAAGTAAGAGGCCTGTGAGTCGATGTCAAGAGCCTGCCAGCTGATGTAAGGAGCATGAGCAAAGCTGTGAAAACTGATAAAGAGCCTCAAACAAAGAATACAAAGGAAACTGGAGCCTTGTGGTCCTCTTGAAATGCTGGAGGCAGAACCCCAGTAACACATCATGTTGGAATGTGAATCTGACCATAGAGTATCTTAAATCCAAGCATGAAGACTTTAAATCTTTTACTAAAACAGATGCAGGATGATCTAGAGCTTAGGAGCCTCTCAAAAAGTCTGCATACAGTAAAATCCCAGCACCTATAAAACCAGCCACAGGCAGGCCCTGAGGGCAATCTAAAACCAAAAAGGGGGGGATGTGCAAAATGTTTTATTTAATCTTTCAGGGGTGTGTTTCTAGGAACATGGATTCAAGGTTAAAACTGGCCCATTACAATCAGAGAACATCAAGACCAATCCTGTCGCTAGCAAATAAAGAATGTTTCCCCTTTTTGTCTTCTATTAAATTCCCCTTCCTCCTTGTGAAACTATTAATATGTTCAAGTGGCAGCCTTAGCCCACCTCCAAACCTTTAAAATGCAGCTAATTACAAGATAGTCCAATTTAAACTTTACAACATTCTTGATACCAGAATGTATGGCTGCTTGCTTTGGTTAATCAGCAAGGGGAGCCAGGCCTGCAGGCCAGGGCGCCCCAGGAAGAGGACCAGATGGGGCTAATCCCAGTTCTGCCTCCCACTGCTGGGAGAAGCGACCACTGAGGTCTTTGGCAATCTGCAGAAGGAAGACCCAGCCATGGAGGGGCAGCCTCCTATTCAGCTCCTACCTCAAAACTTGTAGGAAACTAAAGATAATCTGTGATGATTGGCAGGTGGGTGATGTGGGCTGAGAGCACGCTCCAGCTTTATGTTAATAGACTTGCTTATCTGGCTGAAGCCTTTCAGTTCCTCCTCTGGAGCAATAGGCCACTCCCATAGACGAGCAGGCCCAGACCCCTGCAGTGGGAAATGACTCCACTTTAAGCAACAACAATGACCTATTCATCTCGGTGTTCACTGTACACACGGCATTCTGATGTCACAAAGGACTGTGTGTCCTGTGCACATCCTTTTCCCATGTTGCATCTCTCAGTTGTGTCCCATCCAGCATCTCCCCTTACCTAGTTCTTGTTTGGAATAGCACATGCATCCCCAAATGATAGGAGAATATAGAAGAGATGCTTTGAAATAAAAGAGCTATAATGTTTTACTATATTATAATATATAATGTATTATGTCATCTATTGTAATATATTATTATAGTTAGAAATGCTTTGTCTTTTCACTTGATTGATATCTTTATAAATTTGTGAGTCACAGGGTCCTATCTAAAGAATCTTTTCATTTTGGTTTGGTTTTTTTGAGAAGGGTTTCTCTGTGTAGCCCTGGCTGTCAAGGTAATCTCTCTGTAGACCAGGTTGATCTTGAACTCAGAGATCATCCTGTCTCTGCCTTGCAATGCTGGGATTAAAAGCATGTGCCACCACCACCCAGCTAAAAATCTTATCTAAGTGAAACTGCTACTTCATTTCCTGTTCCTTTCTGTGTTTTTGAGAAATGTCCTAATTCAGGGGAGAAGGGAATATTTTAATTGCCTAGAGATTAATTTAGCCCTTGAGGATTTCAGGACACAAGGTCCTTCATAATAGATGGTCGTATAAGAAACCTCTGAGTAGAGAAAAAGGAGGGACCACAGATCAGTAGACATGTCTGCGTCAGACAGTACCGCGTGAAGTCATATAATGAGGAACTGCAAAGGATTTATTAATGTGACTTTTTTTGTTGCTCCTCTAAGTTCATGATTGTCTGTCTAATCAGCAATATCCTCCTAACTATGGGGACAACTGGCCTGGAACAGAGACACATAAGGAAAAAAGAAAACAGAATGTTCAATACCTGGCATTGAATAGGACTTTGTAACAAGATAGCAGTTACAAAGTAACTGGTGTGGGCCAGGCTATTACCCTGAGAGGGTTTTCCAATTCTCTTTCTACCTTTGACATAAGTAGAACCAAAGCTGGGGGATGCAGGTCACTGAATTCGTCCTTGTACAAGGAAAATGTGCTTTCTGCTGTGGCAGCCAGGCATGAATTGAGACTTCAAAGGAAGGAGAACATCATGTAAGAATGAAGGAGAAACTGCCTCTTTCATGTAGACTTGAATAAGGAGGTGGACAGGAGCAGAAATATGGAAGTGGGGTTGGTAAGGGAGTTAGGAGCCCCCGAACTCCAAGACTCCGATAAAAGACCTTACAGCCTCCTGGCACCAGCCTAAGGTGCCATACCAAGGAAGACATGGCAGTTTGGCATGGCTGGTTAGCAAGAAAAGGCCTGAGTTTAGTTCCGAAGGGCCCTCCTGACTTTGTGGGTCCACAGATGTCAGCCTGTGCTTCATGCAGGGACTCAGCCACTTTCTGGAGAGTCTATAGAAAGTCCTCTCAGCAGGAGCTTCAGCCACTGCAGCCCAGGGCCTCAGGTATAGAAGAAGGGCCTAGTTAAATTTGAGTCCCACGTAAATAAAAACACCCTATCGCATGAAATGTTTGAACATACTTGCGGCGTAATAATTAGCTGTTGTTTCTCCAAAATTTGTCTTTAAGTAGGTTTCCCGTACTTTGATTGCCAATAGGACCACCCCAATCTGGGCCTGAGAGCTGCCATCAGACTCCGGACACCCTGGAAGAGAGCTGCGACAAAGAGACAGGATCAGTGGGCAGGCTACCCCAGGTTTCACCAGGTTGGAAACATGACCAGACCGTAAGTCACACAACTACAGACCTCAGCTGCCAATGCTGGCAAGATGCCTATCAACCAGGCAAGAGTGAGCCGTGAGCACAGAAAGGCGGAGCTGGTAGGTGACTGAAGGACACCTCATCAGTTCTGAGTGCCTATCTCTTTAACTGGCCTGAGGTCATCTGTATCCCAGGCTTCTAGAAGTCACCCCAGGAGGAAAAGTAGGGAAATGAAGGCAGGTATGATGAGTTCCTTTAGTCCAATTGTGCTCTGTACCCAAAGGGCCTGAGCCTATGCAATTTTATAAACAAACAAAAGTTTCTTTTCCTTTCCAGTTCTTTGAGCTCAAAATCCAAGATCAAGGCACTAGTTGGAGCAGTGTCTCATGAGTCCAAAAACTGAACCTTGTTGCTGAGCCTTCAGGAGGGGACCGACCAGTACTGTGTCCTGATGTGGTTAAAGGGACAGAAAGAACAGTAGAAGGACACACAGGAACCCTCCAAGCATTGGTTAAGGTTGCCGACTCCACTCCTGAGCGCCCCACCCTTGTGGCTTCACCATATGAAAGCCCTGCCTCAGATGCTGTCGGCTGGGGGTGACACTTCAACACGGAGTTTTGGGAGGACACATGCATCCAAACCATAACACAGAGAAAGAGCAATTTATTTGCAAATTATTGTATCACACTAAGCTTTAGATTGGAGTGACTAAAAAAAAAATCCCCTGACACTCTGAGCAGGTGTTCGTAGGACGAGAAATCACTTGTGGGGCCAAATTTCAAAAGTGAATTTTCTCTGAACACCTGAGTTTAAGTAAAGCTATGACTCTACTTTATATCCATCTGCAAGAGAGAGAGAGAGAGATTTCCAATAAAAATTTCAGTTGTACCCCTGCTGATGAGGTCATACCTTCCCCCTCTGAGTCCCCCATACCACCTGAGTCCCAAGAGGCCCTTAGACCTTTGGCTCTCACCCTGTGGGTCCTAGTGGCAGTGTTTCCTCACCAGCTACCCCAACAGCATCCTCAAAACA
This sequence comes from Ellobius talpinus, assembly GCA_001685095.1. NCBI lineage: Eukaryota > Metazoa > Chordata > Mammalia > Rodentia > Cricetidae > Ellobius > Ellobius talpinus. Next base: position 46,840 of record LOJH01001582.1, read on the forward strand.
TGCACAGTGTGGCTGCAACAACCCCAGCCAGCATTGGCATTCGACCCAAGAAGAAGCCACTGCAAAGGTCCCCATCACTTCCCAATGTTGTAGGCACTGGAAGGTCCCCTAGCATGCCACATGCAGTCACCAAAAAATGAGCAGCCTGCTATCCATGTGCCTTGGAGAGGGTCCAAGTCGCTATTTCTTCCTCTTAAATAATGAGAACACAATTAGCATGAGCAGGAACACATTAACATAAAGCTGTGGGAAAGGCTGAATATACGTTCTTTAGAAACAGCTACTGACGATGAGAATATTTTAAATATTTTAAGTTTTCTCTCCCGGTTCAAACACGGACTAAGCCTTTGCCTGATACAGGAATCCTCAGCTCAACTCAAGCTCAACTGGCCATTCAGGCTCAGCTCAACCCGTCCAGCGCTGGAGATCCCACTACCCAAAGCAGCAGCTGATCGTTACAATTCCTGTTTTCCCAAGATTCTATGCAAACCGTGATTTTTCAAGATTCAAACATGCCGTGAGAAAACTCATTGGAAACTGAATGCAAAACCCAGAGGTTTGGAGGGGTTAGAAGAGGCCAGTGACAGGTGTGAGTTCCTTGTAGAGTGTGGGGAAGCCAGGACTCTGCTGAGGTTACATGGTTCTTTCTCCCGAATTTCTTGTCCCCTGCCCCTGGATGTTAAAACCCTCCCCAGTCTTTAAAAATTCATGTCAGTTTCTGAGAACCCCCATGTACTCATGGTTTCTCTTGGATATTCGGTGTCATTTTTTGCCTGGTGGGCTCTAGATGGGATTTTACTCTGTAGCCCAGGCTGGCCTCGGCCTCCCCAGTGCTGGTGTTACTGGTGTGAGTCACCAATCCAGCTTGCCATCTCTCTTCTCATCCTCCTGTCCCACTGGCCCAGGGAACCCCCACCCACCCCTGTCTCCTTGCTTTCCTACTGAACTTCTCAAACAAGTAACTACTGAGACTGGGAGAGTTGAGTGACTCAGAAAGCTAGGAGCTGAATGTTAAACATTCTTAAAAATCTTCCTGGTTCCCTGCTGCTGAAAATCCAGTGACCATCGTCCTGAATGGGCCCAGCATCCCATGACAGATCCATGTCTGTCTCTTTCTCTAGCTCCCTTTCTCATCCCTCTACCTTCCTCTACATCAGCTTCCTCTTTATTTCAGAAACAGAATAGGTGAGCTGTCTGTGTTGCTGAATTCTGTCAACCTGTGCCCTCAAATTGGGGGGAGTGTGTTCATGTGTGCGTGTGCACATGCATGCATATGTGACATGATAATACTAAACTTGAATCATGGCAGCATAGAAATAAACCAAAGCTTTCCCAGAAGAGCCACGCAGAGAACCCCTAGTCTAACATCCACGTATCCTCCCTCAAGGGTCTCCATGCCTCTCCCACACTGTGCAGGTTCATCCTAGAAGAGCTAGAAATGGGGGTGGTAGCATCCTCACTGTGAAAGTGCTTGCTGGTTACGGGCGAGGAGCCAGACGCCACGATAAGTATCCCGGAACAAGGCCATACACCTGAGCCCTCCACTGCAGAGGCAGAAGCCACCAGTGGAGTTCTTCCAAGTGGGTAGGAGGAGGACCCGCCCAGTTCTCCTCCTAGAGCTTCATCCTTCTCTGGTGGAGCAGAGCAAAGCAGGGTACAGCTTGAGGACCGGCAGAGAGATTGGAAGGCACAAGGTATCAAATCAAATCCTGGCGGGCTGGAATCTGCCAGCTCTCATTTATGCCGTGGGTCTCTGCTTGTCCTCAGGTGTTTGCGTTCTTCTCAGGGAAACAACGGGCTCATTAGAGCACGGGTGAAGAAGTTACTTAATGGGTTCGTAAGTCACCGTTCTTACCAGACAACAACCGTGTGGGCTGCCGATGAGTGAGACTCGCTGATGAAGCCCTAAATTGATACATTCACTGGAGCGTGAGCTATCAATACTGACCTTGTTTGCAGCTTCCCGGAGCCAGCAAGGGGGCATCCTCCCTAAGCGTTGAGCAACAATCTGCACTTTTAAGCTGATAAAAAAGTATTTAATTTAACCAAATAGCTCCATTAAATTGATTCGTGGTTTCAGAGGATTGAACTTGTAGTAGAAGAGGGGTTTTAAACTTTTAGTTATTTAGCCTATGAAAAATCCAGTTTGTTCTGAGACCTCCCCTCTCTGTCTTTCTAGCATGTGAACACAGCCGAGGCTCAAGAAGACGGAGCTGAACAAGCCCAAAGCACTGGGTAATAACAGCAACATTCTTTCACTGCTTGCTGGCTACCAGGCCTCGGAAATGTGCCTTAATGGCCATCATTTTAATAAATCTTCTCCATGACCTTGGGAGGGACAGTAGAGGGAATGGAGACTGAGAGCAGCAAATTCTCCAGAATCTCAGACTTAATTAAGAAATAAGATTACACACCAAGGCCTGAGCTATGACCCAATGTATACAAACCCAAGAATTCTCTTTTTTTTGGTTTTTGTTTGGTTGGTTTGGGTTTTTTTTTTTGAGACAGTTTTTGGAGCCTGTCCTGGAACTCATTCTGTAGACCAGGCTGGCCTCGAACTCAC
>LOJH01001583.1:7119-17776 GCA_001685095.1 Ellobius talpinus
ATGTTAAAGAAGTCTTTTGTTGCCTTCTTCCCCCTTTTGTATTGGGGTATAAAAAGTGGACGGAAAATTAAACTCAGGCGATTTCAGTATTCACTGGAACTCTCTCCCAATACTATCCTATGTTTCTGTTTTATTATTTTTACTCATGTCTTTGTATTCATTACTAAATTTTCTGATCCCCATGCCCCTACCCTGGTTAAGTGGCATTTCTGTCAAAGCTGGTCTCCGACAATGCACCCAGTGAGTCAAGCTTATCATAAACTGTAAGGATTCCCTGGCCCATGTTTTGAAGTCTCTCTGACATCTGAAAATGCCCACTGGAGAGCTCACCTGGCCATAGGACATGGAAATACTCATTGAAGACCTCAATCCTGTGAGACAGGATTACTCCCCTTACTTGGCAAAGAAGGACCCCGAGGCACAGAAGTGAAGTGGAAAGTGCCAGGCCATGTGACTCATGAGTGGTAGGGACCCAGGTCCCCAGGTCTCACCGTTTCCCAGCTCTCTCCTGCAGATTCTGAGAGGAGGTAATATCAGTCCAAATACTGAGGGGATCCCTGGGTCTATTTCATCCCTGTTGCCACATGGAGAAGGAGGGACAGGGACACCATATCCATGTCACTGTGTCACTTCAAAACTAGGAACAGACTTGGCAGGTTGGAGGGCTTAGGGATATCCAGGGACTCAGCTCATTGGGACAAGAAGGAGGACCTGGTACAGAGGAGTCACAGGCCAGACACATGCAAGCTAACCTGGGGCAAGATCCTCACCCTGTCCTTGCTCAGGCCAGCTCCAAGCCAGGTTTATCATATATTGGTGGTGACACCATTTCCATGAGTAGCACTATGTAAAATGCCTGAAAAGGGGAACAGCCAGCATCTGTGGGGCACCTGTTTTATCCCCTACACTGGTGGTCCTACTCTCCAAATTTTACTGATGCAACTGTAACAATTATCCAGGCCACTGTGGCCAGCTTTGTTAGAACTGCTGCCTCTGTTTAGAGGGGACAAGCCTAAAACTCATAATCAGAGCCATGTAATACATGTCACACAAGAGGGTATAGCTGAGATCTGGGCACATTCTTAATACTGACCCAAGATTCAACATGGCATGGTTCTAGCTTTCTGATTTGTCACAGTAGGCTCACCACCTGAGCTGAATTCTGCTGACTCCTGAAGTTCTTCATCCCAAACCAGAATCAGCAGCAGGAAGTTCAGGAGGGAACCTGTGCCAAAGTCCTATTGCCCTCAGAAGTCTGGCCCAAATGCTCCATAGCACCTGAGCATGCTGATAACTGCCCCTGTCACCCACACTTCGGAGGGCTCCTCTTTTCCATAGGTGACATTAAGTCTCTCAGCCGATCTAACAATATATAGTCTGTTGGGCAGTCACCTATCTTTCAAATTCAACCTTCCTTCACAGCCCTGCGTGCTTGAGGGACTGTCACTGATCTCCCAAGCCTTCATGCTCTGTCTTGTGACAGCAGATGCACAAATGAACCATAGCAAATCCTGCTGCTCCTCGACCTAGTCCAAGGCTCTTTGTCCCACTTTCCCTGTTATGGTTGGACATGAAATGTTCCCTGTTTTGTACATAAAATGTACTCCTGTGTTTGAACATTCAATTCCCAATTGGTGGGACTATTTGGAGAGGTTGTAAAGTGAGGCCTGGCTAGTGTGACTAGGTCATGGGGAGCAGGCCTTGAGGACGATAGCGTGGTCCCTCTAATCTTGTCTGCATTTTGTCTGTCACATGATATGACTAGTTACCTCATGCTACTATTCCCCCACACAGGAACTGATCCTACCAACATGTCCCCACCATGGTTAACCCTCTAAACTGTGAGCCAAAACAAACTTAACCTTCCTTCCAGGGACTGTATCACATTACCAGAAAACGAATGTGCACTCTTGCTCAAGTGAAAGCCTTGACCTGTTTTCAGCATGTCTACAAGATGCGCTGCTTTCTTGCTTATGGAAGTAGGTATGCCTGGGAATCCTGTTCCTCTGTTGTCGGATTGACATGCCTCAGTGACAATCAGATTTAATCTTGGACCAAAGCCTCACACTACTTTCAGGCTGCCTCTGGCAGGCCCTCAAATTGATAACCCTGAAGCTTATGCCCCCTTACACCACATTAAGTTCAGGGTCCTTTACAAATGAAACTACCTGTCCCCTGTCCCCTGTCCCCAGAGCCTATGAAAAGGACAGAGGACAGGAGCCCAGTGTCTGGACATAACTGAATTTTATTCATTTGCAGTTCAAACCCTCACTAACCTCATAGTCTTTCCAGAAGATTCCTAGAGGGCAGCTAATGAGACCACCTACTTCGCAATCCTCTATGCCCCATGCTTCTAAGAAATGCTGCTGAGAGAGAAGCCACAGGCTGCAGTAGTGGACAGAGGAAGGTACAATTGGTGACAATCCTAAGACAGGCAATCTGATAGGCTGAGAGCACAGGCAAGGACAGCGTTAAGCTGCTGGAGAGCCTGGTGGAAGTTGCTTGTCCCTACACACCCGTGAGCAGTGCTGCGGGTTTGAATACGAAGCCCTGATGTGGCTGAGTTAGAGTCAGCACTGACCTTAAGCTGTCTTCCTTCTCCCCTGAAGCCCATGGTAGGAACACCATGCAGACTTTCATGTGAAACATGCCAGCTTGGTCCTCTGCAGGAAGGAGCCCCGTTGATCTCCTCCGGAGGTCTTTCCCAAGAGGCCCTGGTCTCTGGTCCCCCTTGTCTCAGCCTTGCAGTCAGCTTTTATTTCATCAGCAAGATAATTCTGGGTTCTCACACATAAACCAAACCTACCGCTCACCTCTGTCATTGCAGGTCCTGTCCTAGACTGCCATTCCGTGTTCCAGATCACAATGTCTACTCCTTTCAGAATCAGTTCAGGGGCCCTTCCCCTAGGACACTCACAACGCTCCTATCTGTACCCATGAGAGGACAGTCCTGGCAGAACTGACTGTGCAGTTCGAAAAGGGTGAGGCAGGAAAATAAACCCTAAGAAGGAGGCATGACCTCAGAAGCCTGGGTCCCAAAGAGTGCAGGCCCTGGCTGCACTGTCAGCCATGACCACAGACGTAGGCAGCAGTCAGTGTGGCAGCCCCCGCCTCTCACTCACACTGATCCCAGATGACTTTCTCCTGGTGCTTTTTCTGCTGCAGAAGTTTTGCTGTGTTCTGCAGCTTCTTTTCTTGTTCAAACAACTTTCTGTGTAGTTTGGTGATCTCTGCCTTCAGTTCTCCAATCTAAAGAAAAAATAATGAGAAAAATATAGTAACATAAAACACTAGATTACATCGGAGGAACTAAAAATAACATCAAAAGATGCTCAACTTCACTAGCAAAATATCTGAATAAGCCAGAAGCCCTTTGTGCACAATACATTAGCAGAACTGGACAGAATCAAGGGAGAGGAGGAAAGCTCAGGAGGAAAGTCAGGACTGTGATAGCCCTTGGGATGGTTGTGGACCAGTGAGGATGCAAGATCTACTGAATTGTAAATGCATTCTATCTCTCTGCCTGTGCCACAGCATCTACCCCCAGGGACAATCACATCAGCACAGGAAGATGTCTTTCTCCATGGGCACTCACCTTGGCACTGACAGAGGCAAGAACAATAAACTGAGTTGGTTCATAGTAATCTGAATAAAAAAATTGTGGTACTTACACTGAAAAAAGAATTGTGCAGCCATTAAAAAGGATGCTGTAGAGATCTATTTATTGATTTCAAAAGATGATTAAAATTAGTGAAAGAAAGAAATCAACAGACTGAATGCTGTATGTGAGGCATTTCTGTTTCATAAAAGGAAACACAGATTCCTACAGCTATAAACATATACTGATGTGGTAATCAAACATCAATGGTGAGTTTTAAATTTTTGTAGTTTCTTTTTTGTTAACATAAGTTATAATACTGATTTAAATTTTTTAATGTTTTAATCTAACACAACAATACTCATCAAGTACAGACCAATTCTGATTTTTTTTTCCAGAGTGGAGTGTGCATGCCACATCCACCATCCTGTGAGTGTCAAAGCGGAGACTCCCTTAACTGACTCCAGGACTAAGAACACCCCTTTTCTCTTGGCTGCACTAAACCTTTGCTACCAAGAAGGGACACAGCACATCGGCCGTCCCTGTAGAGCCTTTTCTAGTTTTTTCCAAACATCTTTGTGGTATCTGTGTTTTAATAGAATATCAGACTCTAATTACATATTAAGTTGACCTATGAGCCACATATATGGACAGAAAGCTGGCCGTATGGAAACTAAAATATGCTTTATGGGAGACCAGATAAAGGCAACTCACTGAAAAACACTTTGCTGGCAAATTAGGTGTGGGCGAGACAAGTATAAAAGATGTAGGAGGAACAGGCTATAAGAGTTCTATACTCGGATTGCTCTGCAAGTGCCTTAAGTTTCCTCTTCATCTTAAAGAAACAGAAATTGGTAGTGACAGAAATACATTATGGATATGGTTTGTGAAAGAAAGAAGATGTGGAACTCCAATCAGAAGACCCATATTCAAAGAAAAGGCCTGGCCCTCTATCAAAGGAATGACAAATGAATACACATTTATCTGTTTTAAGCTAAACTAAAAGGTTTAAGGTATGTATCTGTTTTTATTCCTCACCTTAACTTCTTTTTAGGTTAACCAATCAAGTCAGGTACAAAGACTTCAGTGCTTTTCCAAAACAGATCCTAATTTCATCATTAGATTTGCTTTGATTCTCTAGTGCAGGCCAGGAGCCCATGAATACTTATCTTCTAGTCAGGATTTCACAGGCCACAATCCTAGGACAAAGTCTCTCTACAGTTCTGCATTTGCGACACTGGACTAGCATCTGGCTCATCTTTCATACTGTAGTAAAGTGAGATTCAAAGGGTATGGTGGAAGCCAGGAAGGCAGTCTTGTGGGAGGATGGTTCTTTCCTAGATTGCCTGGTTTATCCCTTTGCTCTTCTACAGTCAGGTCAGCATAGGGCTTAAATAGGAAGGAATAATTCTGCAGCTACAATGTTTCAGGGCTTTTATTAATAGATGATTATAATTAGTGATAAAGAAACCAAAACCAACAACTGTTCATAAAACTGAACACAAATGTATTGATATGGCAAAAAGCCATAACATTAGTTATTTCCAAGAGGTATGATTTCAGGCTGTCTGAAATGGCAATTTCTGTGTGTGTGTATGTGTGTGTATGTGTGTGTACGTACTACAGATCTATGTGTATTATACATATTCATGTGTGTATGTGCACATGTGCTTGTACCTGCGTGAACACACACACGAGGCCAGAGAACAGCATTGGGTGCTTTTCTTCAATGCTATCCATCTTAGTTTTGAGGCAGGGTTTCTCACTGACTCTGAAATCACTGATTTAGCTAGGTAGTCACTGAATTTTGCCACTACTCCTTCCCTTAATGCTGGGCTCAGATGTGCACACCCTTCAGGCCCAGATTTGACACGGGTACTCAGGTCTTCATGCTCTACAGGTTTTTCCATCTGAGCCAGCTCCCTAGCCCCATTCATATATTCTTTAAAGCTATAATGCTGATTTAACACTTCAACTAACACTCCCTCCCTACTGGGAGCTCAGGAAGCCATGCCATGATAGATGGCAGCAATGACCCCAACCAGAAAAGAGTTCCTTTCTTGTCTCTGAGCACCAGCAGCTATTGAAGAGCAGGTGCCAGCCTCCAGTTTGCAGGCCATTGCTTACAAGCACTGGACATCTTCAAGCTAGCACTTAAGTAAATTTAAATATTTATGTCTGTTGTTTCACTGTACTTAAATCTTCCCGTTCATCTCATGATGGAAAGTATAGTAAGACAGCAAAATTCTAGAGCCTAGCTCGGCTACTTCCTGGCTGCAGAATTCTGAGGCAAGTCATGTAACTTCCTGATGTTTTGGCTCCTACTTCTGGAAAATGGGAGGAAGAATGTGCAACTCCAGCTAACAGGGAGGATTTTGAATGATGCCAACCCAAGGAAATAATACATAGTGGGCATGCTGATCACCCTCATCTTACAACAGTTGTACACATGTATTAGAACCTCACAGCGTAAAATTACACATAAAATGTGTAATTGTGTCAATTGAATATAAAATATGTTAATTTAAAAAAATGAATAATGACACCTTGACCTAACTGTCCAAACATATTCCATTTGTGAATTAAAAAAGAAAACTACCTAAGTCCCTGAGGCCACAAGGGGTAAGATTTTAGTGTAAGCAGAATATGTGGCACCAAGTAGGCACTTAGAATCAATAAACAGAAGTGGAAGCCTCCCACTCCCACCCTAGAGAACACGCAAACCATCAGTGCTTCACCTGGCTTCTGGGGGAGGTTACTCTTTTCCTTTTTATGATGAGCATCTCAAATATCTATAGAAGTCAACAGAATTGGATAGGAATCCCAGGAACCTGACCAGAACTAACAACTGTCAGTTCAAGGCCTGACACTGTTTTAGCCTCCTTCCAATGTCGTGTCATCTATAAAATAGTTCAGTATACATCACTTACAAAGTTCTCTGAACCTGTACAGCATTAGCACAAGATAACTCCCGAGCACCACTGAGCTTGACTAACCTGAAAACACAAACCCCAAATACCAGACTTTTAAAGCAACTCTATTAGGAATGCCTAGTCTAAAAAAAAAAAAAAGTATAGCGAATCTTGAAAAACAACTTCTTTTTTTTAATATAATCTATTCAACTTAGCATCCAAACAAGAAGTACATTCTTACAAGCTACTTTCTTTTAATCTATGGTTTTCAATGCTCCTGGTTGTACACATCAGGCTGGCAAAAGTGAGGTCCTAGCAGCTGCACTTATCAAAAACTTTTAGGGGATACTATGGGGAAGGTCCAAGATTTACCTCCCTCTTCCTCACTAGGATGTTGTATGTTCTAAGCTCATCTTGTGTATCTGCCCAGACCTGAAATAAGCCATTTCCTGTAGGAGTCCTGGCCCAACCCTTGAAAAGAGGCCCTCAGAACCAGTCTTAGGGTATCTATTGGGTTTGATGCTCTGAATCCAATTATTTCTACAGTATTTTATGTGGAGTGATTCAGTCAATTTGTAAACAGAAAATGCATCACAGTTCATTTTTATGCTTATAATTCAAATTTAGGATCATATGTTTTTCATTTCTCTGATTTCATATTTATCTTTCTTTCAGTAAAACTCTCAGTTCCTAATGAAATTCTGCACTGTTTATCTTACATCACAGGTGAAGGCACCTGCTACCAAAGCTGCTAATAAGGTGAAGTCCCAGGCCCCATGTGGTGGAAGGAGTGAACTGACTTCTGCAGGCAGTCCTTTGACTTCCATGTGCATACCAGTACACAAGCATGTGTGTACACATAAATAAATAAATATAAAGAATTTACACTTATATTACAACAGGAACATACCAGATTATTAATATCAGTGTCTGCGAACAACATAACCAAAGAAAACCATTGAAAACTCTGTGCTTTGGGGAAGTCTCAAACCAATGTGGTATATCACTGGCATGTCTGCTCCCATGGCCATGTCCCCAGCGATACACAGTATGGCTGGGTGACTTCCCATTGTTATGAATCTTTAGACATTGCTCCCTCACTCCCATTTTGATTAATTCTATTTATAATTATGTAAAGTTTTATATGGCTCCAAAGTCAAATCTACAAATCAGTGTTGATTAGAAAAATCATCATCTACCTCTGACCCTCCAAGCTAACCCCTCAGAGTCCTATGAGTCTCCTGTTTTAAGGATATGTCTATATTTGGTAACCCTTCATACACATTTCTCAGATAAACTGATGCACACTTTCCAGAGCATTGCTAGGGGCTGAGGGGGGAGTTGAGTTAAATATAAAGGTAAACAGACAACACAGAGAAAAGAAGAGGTTGTCAAGCACCTAGCCTTGCTGCTCTAAACTCAGAAGTCTGCTTCACCCACACCAAGCAAAAGGCGCCACATGAAGACCAGGCAGAGAAAAGAAATGTGCCCAGAAGCAACTTCCTACCACACAGCAGTCCATGAACAACTAGCAACCACATGGTGCATCTCTGCGGTCCTCCTCGGCTCTGAATCCTATGATGCTGACGTGAACATAATCAATTACCCAAGACGCCTTCAAGAAGGGTGCATCGACACAAAGACTGACAGCCCCCGGATTCATTTGCAGGTGGAAGAGGATCAACAGGGCTACAAGAGTGTGTGTGCACTGTGTATGTGTATGTGTGTGTGTGTGTGTGTGTGTGTGTGTATGTATTCTGTCAAAGTAGACAAACTGGATTCTGTCTACCTAACAGCTTCTTCTGTCTACCAAGGGCAAAAAAATGCACCAAGGGTAAACTGTTTAGCTCAGACCTTTAACATAATTTAGAACAGTCATTGATTTTGGAGAGTGGAAAAAATTATTCATTCATCCATCTAGTCATTCATTCATTAAAAAACATGAATAAAACAGACATAGATCCTGAAGGAAAACAGAGGGAGAGAAGCATTAAGCAAACAAATATATAATTACAATGTGTGTAAGGGTTTGATGAAACAGAAGATGATGCTGAGTGACCAAGGGGCCCTCTTTCTTGACCTGAGGGTAAAAGGCAGTCAGCAGAGTCATAGGACATACATAGCAGGCAGACGGTCAGTGTCATGTAAGCCTCCGATAGAAAAGAGTCTGTGGGTTCAGAGAAAGAAAAGCCAGTAAGGTTAGAGCTCAAGTGATTCAATTATCACTCATTTTCAGCCAAGGCTCCACCAACTAAAAGTGGGCTGGGAATGGCTGCCCCATGTCACACGTATGATTATAAACATCCTTGAGCATAGTGTATCCCCATTGCTCCCCAGGACACTCGTGTCATGGGAACTTTTGGTACAAACAACCTCACTGCCAGGTTGTGAAGGTCTGAGAGCTGCCATAACTAAATGAGGTAGTGACTTGAAATGTAAACTTCCCTTCTGCCTTCGTGCTCACCTTTGGAAAACATTTATCAATCCAGTCAAATGAAACAGAAAATATCCACTGGGCTACCAAGCAGAACTCTAACATCCTTTTCCTGCGATTAGTCAGGGTGTTGTACACTGTGCCAGGACACACATGAATCCTACTGTTGAAAGCCAAGACAAGGCTTCTGACCTTTCACTCTCAAACAGTTAAATAGTTATTCACAAAAATCCAGTGGAAGCCATCAATAGATCAGAAGGCCCTAAAGTGCAAGGCATTGCTAGGAATATGAGCAAGCTGGTCCATAAAGACAAGCTGACATGTGAAACCCAGCAAGTCAAGAACAACCCCAGAGTTCACACATGTATGCTTTCAAATCAGTTCCACAACCCAGGCCCTGAACTTTGTACAAAGTGTGAACAGAATACCACCCAATAATGGCATGCTAGGAATTAGGTAAGAACTCAGTATGGCCCCCAAACCCCGGGTACCAATGCCCTATAACACATCCTCAGTGGGGCACATTAGCTGTGGGCCAGTTCTGAACTGGCCATAGAATGAACAGAGATGCAGGCCTCTCTGGAGTACTTGAGCCTCTGAGCATGTGGGATCACTTACCTGCTCACAGTGAAGTGAACACTGGCCATCTGTGGGGACTGAGACCCTCCAGAAGAGTTTCAGCAACCTTGAAGCTTCTTCCAGGATCAGCCTGGCTGTGTTCATGCTGGAGAGAAACTTGCTCAGAGGCACAGAGAGTGGAACCTACAAAGGATAGCAAGGCTATTACAAGTCACCTTGACAGCGATCACTCACAGACAAGCATGATTTAATAGGCAGCAGAAGGCTTCAGACTAGGGCTCCTGTTCTACATGATGAGAGGGAACCAGGGTTATGCAACACCAGTGAGCTGTACAGTAGAGAGAATTTTGGTGGTAAGTTTAGCCCAGTCAATAACCATGGTTTACGAGAACCACGGTAACTCCATCAAGACCACCAGAGAGCAAATGATAGCAACACAGCCCAGGGCACAACACTGATATATTTGCTACAGATGGCCTTCTGGGGATGTACGGAATGGTCTCTGGAACCTCTCTCTGTCTCTGTGCTGGAGGCACACTCACATGGGGAGAAGTGTCAAAGGCAAGAGAACAGAAAGAATGTGGTGCAGCAGAAGAGAGATAAAAAGAGGAGCAAGAGGAAACTGAAAGGCATTTCTCTTTGCAACTGATAGATATAAAACTGCACACCTGTTTAGATAGCAAAATGACAAAAAGATGAATATTATTCAACAAAGACAGAGGTGTATAGAGACAGGCATTAGCTCAGAACCATAGACACAAGCTCTCTGAAGAGCAAAGTAACATGCTAACAGTCAACAGGATTCCTAAAACCTTCCCAGCCTTTATAAATGGGGAAACCTACTTTACACCTAATCAAAATATAGTAAGAGATTTGTACAAAAAGATAACTCACTGCAGTTGACATGCCCACAAACAGTGAAAGAAGGAATAGTCCATGCTACGACCACAGTAGCTTATTGGCAGTCACTGAAAAGGCAAGTGCTCAAAAGAAAAAGTATTAATACCATGTAGCTGAAATATATGAACCTCATATTTCTGACTATTTGATAAACTTCAAGTGTCCCAAAAATGTGTTTATTTTTCTATGTTCTCTCTCTCTCTCTCTCTCTCTCTCTCTCTCTCTCTCTCTCTC
>LOJH01001583.1:26719-47398 GCA_001685095.1 Ellobius talpinus
GAGTGCTGGGATTAAAGGCGTGCACCACCACCACCCAGCTGCTCTTGGGGCTTTTTACTCTAGTTGTCACAACAGGTAGGTGCGGCAGTTTGTAACCCGCCTGTGCCCTCGTTTTCTTAGCTATAAAACAAGGAATGCTCCACAGGATTGGTGTGCAGTTAAAGGTAGAAAATTGTCAGGTCCGCCCCTTTGGAATCTAGGGTGTCAGCTCCAGACAGCTTTTGACAAAGGGCTTTGGAATTTAGGCTGCAGGTGGCCCCTGATTTCTTACCTCTGGCCCCTTTCTCGAGCATCATACTGAGGGCCTGGTTCTGCTTCCTCAGGAAATGTATCTCTGATGTCAGAGAGCTGTGCAGCTCTGAGCCATAAGCAGAAACATTTGTGGAGCCTATAAGAACACATATGAATGGTGACTTATAGACAGCCTCCAGACAGGATGGATAAATCTTTCTAGGAAATATGCTGAAACAATGAAGAAATATAGCATGCAATGAAAACCAGCCCACGAACCCTGTAACACACAGCCAGAGTCTAAAGGGCAAGGACAGTGAGCTTAAAAGGGAGGCAAGAGGAGGCTTCTATATCACCATGCCCTGAAGATGAACAAAGATGAGAGTTGAACCACAGCAGGGTGAAAGATGACAGTAGCAACCATCATGGTCAACTGACTCTTAGGCCTTGGGCCTTGTCTCTGAGGCAGCTCATTCTGACTCTGCCCCCTCCTCTGGTCTTTCTTACCCTTTCCCTGTCTTAGGAGAAGGCCCACTCCAATTCCTCACCTAGGCTTGCATGAGGGAATATCCTAAATTCCCCTTTGTCCTCCTGTCCAAGCAGGCAATTACAGCTGCTGATTCTTCCCCAGAATGCTCAGACTACGGCAGACTTTCTTCTACGCTCTAGGCCTTAAGCACCTCGTCTAGCTTCATTCCCTGCTGTTTTACCAATGACGTTATCATCTCGAGCACAACCCTTTCACTGCTATTTCATGCTGAAAAATATCTGGTGGTCTACAGTACAAACAATAAACTTCTCTGCGTCGAATTCAAGCCCCTCCATTGCTCTGCTCCCGTGCCACAACAGACCCCATTCTCTCTCCATTCAGACCCCAGGCCCAGAAAATGCTGATAACCAGGTGACTCTTATGCTCTTCACCCACTTCCCCCATCAAAACTATACTCTATCAATTACTGGCTTAATTCCCTTTCTAGAAGTGTACACTGTGGAGACTGGGATCTAGAATTAGATGGGGGCACTTTATGTCATTCAACCTAGGGCATGCCTCGTGCTGGGCACCTACTTGGCCTCCCAAGCTCAGCACAGCTTTCTTGTCTGCAGCTATTATTGGGGTGCTCCATTCACAGCCGGTCTCGAGCACTTGCAGGGTGCCCAGTGTCTTCTCCGTGTGGCAGGCAGATGCTTCCCTCCTGGCTTCTGTACTGATTCAGTTCACTTACTACACCACCACCAAAATGCCACAACCCTGTGCTCCCAGACACCAGGTGAGGACATGGGCAGGGGTCTCTGGCAACCAGTGAGACCTAAGTGAAATCTGCTGAGGGCTTCAAGGAGATGGTGCACTAGAGAAGAGAGAAGCTGCAGACTCTCCCTTCCCATGCCTTGGACACTGTCCTAGGAGGATGGGACACTGAGAGTAGTCACCATGGAAGGAAGTCAGCCTAACCCTGCCTCAGAGCTCTCTGCCACTGGGGTTCTTGTGATCAATGGAGGTATAAAAATCAGCCTTTGTTTCCACTGCTTGTTCTCACATTTCTTCCCAGCTCCCTGCAGCTGAAAGCACTGGATATGCATATAAGTGCCTATGGTGTACATCCACATCCCCTTCTAAATAAAGTGTGGCTAGCTCTCCTGGAAATATTCTTCCCACTCTACAGAACTTCTTCTCTGGCACGTGAGTCATACAAAATTAAATCAGATTAATTTTTATTCACAAATGTCTCTTCCCACCATCTTCCCCTACTTGTCCCAGTGAACTCTGGGATCATTTCAGAGTTCCTGCCTATCTCCTGCTTAACAGCTGCAAGGCATCGGGTAAGTTGCCTACCTCCCTGCCAAGCCTTGGTTAGCACAATAAAAACACCCATGCTGCTGTACTGTGGTTCTCATCTGTGTTTCTAGATGAGTGAGGCCACAAGAGAACCACAGACTCATCAGAACAAGCAGCAGAAATCCCAACATCGAAATGATCGGTGCCAGGGATTTACCTGAAAATAAATAAATAATAGGCCATAAAACATTCCCAATTCACTAAACCTAACTAGGCCCAACTGCCCTAATGAAGACCACCTGGATGCCATGTGGCCTTTTAGGGGTGATCCCCAAGATGAACATTTCACATCAGGGGGAGGGAGAACTGCTGTTTGTTTTGTCTTTCCAGAAACTGTGACAATAAGGCGAGAACAGCACATCTCTCCATGAGAGTAAAGATTTTATGAGTGCCTTTCTGTAAACGTCCCTGTCAGAGGAATTATTCTACAATTGGGCTCCACTGTAGCCGGTGGCCATTTGAACCCCCAAATAATTCCATAATCGGATTTGCTGGGGAAAATGTAAAACATAATGAATCTAACTCAGGCATTACCAAGAGTGAACATCAAGGGCCCGGGCATGAATTTCTTTCCTGTGTTTGACACAACTAATAACTCAAATTAATCAAATTTCCTAGGGGTGAGGGAGGATGATAAAGGGTACATGGGATGAATGGAAGTCCAGGCAGAAGACTGGAAGCTTCTTGCAAACCACAGCAGAAACCGAAGCATACACAGAACTCCCAGAACCAGCCTTATGTGTGGACTACAGAGCAATGAAAAATGGGCTGGGGTCCAAGTCTTGAGTTTTACCAATGAGTCCTACATTTCTAGAACTCAGTGATCTCATCTCTAAAATGGTGTCAGCGTCCTCAACAGCAGAGCATGGAAAGACTGAAAGTTAAACTAGCCGTGTTACATAAAATAGTAAAATAAAACCAACAGTGATAAAAGCAACTATTTATTGAGTGAGCACTGAGCAAGGCCTTGTTCATGACACTGCCTCATTTAATAGCAGAAAAACCATGTTTCATGAAACAACTAAGACTAGAGTGAACTGCCAAAGTCAACACTGATCAATGGAAGAGCTACAGCCATACCCAGGGCAACCCAACCAACTTCAACAATACAATGGACTACAAAGGAAACCAAGAAAAGAGAGGAGGAAAGAAGAGAGGGAGGGGTTAACAGTTACAGTGAGCAACAGCTGGTTTCTCAACCATGTGAAGGAGTGTCTTACAGGTGTTCAGTTTTAAAGGAAGACCATTCCCTTCAAAGCAAACTGAGGTGGGGTGGGAATAGTGCTGGCCTTCTCTGGCATGAAAGATTTGCCAGATGTCAATTTATGGTCTATTATTGTTGTTGTTGTTGTTGTTTTGAGACAGGGTTTCTCTGTAGCCTTGGAGCCTGTCCTGGAACTAGCTCTTGTAGACCAGGCTGGTCTCAAACTCACAGAGATCCACCTGCCTCTGCCTCTCATGTGCTGGAATTAAAGGTGAGCGCCACCACTACCCGGCTTATAGGCTACTATTGATAAAAAGGAAAAATACGGCTCTATTCTATTTTAGAATCCCAATCCATACCACTATAGTGAGAACACGGTTACAGCTCAGGACCCCAGAGGCTAGCCAATTTTTCCACCCAGTCTGGTTCACAGAGAGCCTCTTCAGGCAAACACATCACAGAGCAGCAACCCACCAAAGCCCATTTCTTACCCTGGGAAAGTCCTTCCTTACCTTGGTCAGTCTCAGACCTCTGATGTTCCAGCTGTTTCCGGAGCTTCTCATTTGTTTTAATAAATTCTTCCAAATGCTTTCTCAAAGTTCGAATTTCCTGTATGTGTTCCATTAGTAAGTCTACAGGAAGGAAGAACATTTTAAATTTAAAGTCTGAAGCCCCCAACAAATTGAATAATTGGTAGATTATGCAGAGATCTTGAAATTTCAATAGCACTGGATGTATTGAGACAGTCAGCAGCTGGCAATTCTTTCCCAGGTTTGGGGAGGCCAAGCTATTTCCCACAGCCCATAGTCATGGCTCAGTAATGGCTCTCTGCAGCCCTCCATGAGGAAGTAACTTTACATCACACACAAAAATTATACTCCATACAATTTTAATGCTAACTCTAATGCAGCCTTTTATTCTTCTCAATATCAAATATTAATTTAAAATCTTCCTTATGGTGAAACTAACAGATCACTTTCAAGTTAGCCTGAACTGCCTGAGAGTTGATTAAATTACCTTCCTAATGAATTCAGATAATTTTCTAGGCTAGTTTTCTTTTTTTCTGCAATGAGTATGTTATCCCTTTATCATTCATTAATTTCAAGACTTAAAACAATGCTAGTGAGAGAGGTAATAAAAAGCATGTTTTTGAGATCACTGCTGTGTGAGTATAAATGCATATGACCCTCTGGGGCTACTGATATCACTAGTTTTAGGAAAGTTCTCCAGTGTTGGTTCCCAAATAGTTCTACTTCCAGGACTCTATTTAAGGAGCTCACACGAGATGCTCACAGGCACTTGCCAGACTGCATGAAAATACTCATCTGAGTTTACAAGTGACAGGAAACTGAAACAGCTCAAATTGTTCATTGAACTGAGGTCCATTCACTATGCTGAGGGATTACGCAGCTATTAAATTATGCAATGAAAACTATAAATATGGAAAATGTGTTATGTTATGGCAGATTTCAAAAGATATAAAATTGGTTACAACATAATCCCAACTCTATATAAGAACATACAGGTAGTATAAACAAATAAACCAAAGAAGTAATTACAATGAAATATTAATTGTAGTTACCTCAAGGTGATAGATTTCAGGTTTTTAAAAACCTTCTTTGACATTTTAACATATCACTTAATACTTAATTTTTCCAAATTTCCTAGGATGAGCATGTATTAATTTTTTTATCTTCTGCCACATCTCACTTCAACAGAGAAAAAAAGGAAGAATAGTTTCACTCTGGAGGTGGATTTCCAGAGTCAGTGTTTAAAACATAATCACATTAAATATCCAAAGGCAAAACTAATGTCTTTAATTCATCAATTAGGGTACACTCAGTATGTCTTAGTAATGTTTGTTTTAAAACATTATACTAATGTTATGACCCAGTTTTAATTCCTCCAAAATGGCTTTCATTTAAAAGTAGCACAATGTTACAGATCTTTTCCTAATTAAATAGTAATTTTGCCATGAATTTGAATGTTTATGAGATGACTTAATTCCCAGACCTTCAGCTATCTCCTATTAATGCCAGAAGTACGGCAAGTCATTTAGTGGAATGTCTGCCTCCCGCTGCAGCACGGCGGGAAAGGCTGTCTGTGCACATTTGTGGTGTGCCCAGCACTGGTCCTCCCGGCCCAGCCTTGAGGTCCTGCCAACCTTCTTCCAGAAGTCCGTCAGCCCAGAGTCAGCCAGCTCACTAGTTTGGACTGCCACCTTCCTTGCTGCTTTGTTTGGGTCACACACTGCTGACTGTGGAGTGATGATGCTCCACACAAGCCAACTTTCAGAGTGAGAATTATCACATGGGCTGAAGGAAACACCCCCAGGAGAATTAGACACCATGTATTAATTATGCAGCCATCCTGAGGAGAATGAAATACTATAGCACCTTTTCCAAAATGGGAGAAAAGGATCGTCCTGTCTTACAGTAAACTCTTCCAATAAGTCCTAACTTGTAAAAACCATAAATCTTATAAAATCTGCTACACTAAGAAAGAAGAGAAAAAAAGTGTGTCTTCTGATGGGTAGTTCCAAATTTAGAGAATCTATATTAAGAAAATGCCCTCAAAGAGGAAGGCTTTGTGTTCAAGACTCCCCTGCAGCACTGTTTACAATTGTGAGAAAGTGCTGAGCTCTAGGAACAGAAGGAAAACTGCAGTTCAGCCATCAAAGGGCTGTTCCAAGGCAACTAAAAGTGACATTATCTGACAACATGTCAGAAAGTCTATGAAAGAATGGTAAGTGAGCAAAGAAAAAACTGCCAAATTATTTCTCCATACAGATTACAAGTGTGACAAAAGGAAAAACAGATGCAGAGAAGAAAAAGCTGAAGAGAAATAAAAAAAAGCAAACAGTGGCTGTATTTCAATGGCTCCAGAGCACTGGGCTCCCACTCAAGAAAAGGACTAGTGATACACTAAGGGCACAGGCAGCCCAGACACATCCCTGCTGAACAGAGCAAGAGACAGGCCTGAACTTCTTTGAGATTTGGAAAAATTAAATTTTTATCTATATTTATTTTAACCTTTATCTCTTATATTAAAAAAATACAGTGATAGGCAGAAGAGATCTGTGCCTAAGACCACATAGAGAAAGTGGGATCACATTCCCTCTGAATGATCCATTCACGCTGCTCCTCCACCCATGTGATCAGACCTCATGCAGTGGTTTCAGTATCCTGGAGAGGGGCTCAGTGTTACACTGAACTAAGTGTAGAAGTGGGGTTCAGTAAGGATAGGGAAATGATTTATAGTCTAACCTAAAGTAGATGAGGGCAGAACCCACAACCAGAAGTGATGGAAAAATCAAGTACTCACAAAAATCTCTAAGGGATACCAACAGAAACCCCAGGAAATAAGGTCCAGGTGACCGGCCACTGGAAGATTTGGTTGGTTCCTGAGTTATACCAAGAATGTGCATGCCATAGTCTAGGTACGTCTAAGATGTGAGACCTGAGTGTCCAGAGGAGCCTCAGAGGACACCATGGGGCAAAGACTTGACTCCAGTATCATTGACATATTGGACAACTTCTCCATCTAAAAGAAATCTAGTTGTCTAAACCAAACACTTCAAATACTTTTGAAAGCAATGGCTTATGTAATTTAGTACTAACAAAAGGTTTTAGCAAGGAGTGCTAGTGTCCAGTGTGTGTTACAGAATCCACTGTGGTGACTTAGAAAAAACCCACTGGAATAGACAAGAGATCAGAGACCATCAAGAGAGGTACAGAATTTACATGTATCAAAGGCCTGATACATAGGCTGTGCTCCACACCTTGCCTTCTTGTGAATGAGCTCATATGGACCATGCTCATTACCTACAGCTACTTTGTGATTTAGAGCAGTGCTGCGCAACTGCAAGAGGACACACCCTGCACAGCCTCCGATACTTGCTATCTGCCCCTTGGGTAGAAAAGTTTGCTAATAAGCACAAGTCCATCTGGCCTGCCTCTATAGTACTTTGGATCTCTGAAACATACTGAGGGACAAACAGTAAATCCAACTTCTACCCCAAGAGAAGAAACGAAGGCTATTAGCAGAAAGGAGAATGGGGAAGGTCCCTGGGAAGCTGATTTGGCCAGTTTAGTTCACACCCAGCAACAGAACAAGGCAGAACATCTGTGCTCTGAAGTTCCCATGCTGAAGCCCTTAGCACAGGTGTGATGGTGTCAGGGAGTGGAGCCCCTGGAGGAAATTAGGTCATGAGAATGCAATGTCCGTGAATTAATGTTCTTGTGGACAGACCATAGGGATCTCTCCTGACCTTTCTTCCTCTATGTCAGAATTCAAGTGGGAAGAGGATGCTCACAGAACTCAACTACACTGCCTGTAAGGCACAATGACCTCTGCTTTCTGCACACCAGAATTGTGAGAGATGAATTTGTGCTGTCTGCAGTCCCCTGTATTCAGCTGCAGCAGCCTGAATAGACCAAATTAAAGGGCCTGATGCCATGGCCAAGAGTCATCCCTTAAGGGACCTGCTTCAGGATGTGCAGAAACTAAAGGACAACTAACAACAGTGACATATCCCCAGGGCTTTCTACCCACCCTTTGAAAAGAGCAGATCGCCCGAGTCATTATTTAAAAAGAAACCAAGACTTCCTCACTGCTAGTACACTGTAACATCATGGCTTCTTCCGCTGACAAATCATCCTCCATGAGCAGCTCTGGTTCTCCCTCCATTGGTGAAATGGTCAGACATAAACCCATTCTGCTCATCAAAACAAGACAGCCTGGTTATGCCTAAGGTGCTTAGTGAAGCTTAGCTCACCTTGAGGAAAATGGTTCTCCATAGCCGGGAACTTCCCAGTCTTGTTGTCTGTCTTCTGGTCTAGAGACAGGAAGGATTTATCAGACATCTCATTATCTGACAGTGCGTGAGAGGCAGAAGGCTCGGCAGAGTCAGGCAGGAGATGATGATGGGTTAAGTTGTCTTCCTCAGTTCTCAACCTTCAAGATCAAAATAAAAGTCATATCCACATTCAACCTCCTGAGATCATCTAGTTAAGATTGGATTTATAAATGTATGTATGTATATACACATATATGTAATAATTATAATTAAAGAGTAATAATCCATGAATTTGAGAAGAAAGGGGGATGGGAGGAACTGAAGGGAGAAGCAATAATATAAAAACAATACTCATACGATATTCTCAAAAATGAATAAAAAGAAATTAATTCTTAAAATTTTAAAAAGAAATGTCATTTCCCACACCATGATCCCAAGCTGGACCATGTGTTTGAACCCTTAGGGATAGATAACTTTCTCTTTGTGACTGACCATCCATACAACCTCAGTCAGTCCTTTTGTTTCCTTATAACACTAAGCAGTGAAATTCTGAAAAAGAACGGCCTCCAGGGGTTTAAGTCTGGAATCAAGGAAAAAAAGGAAGGGAAGAGACTGTGCTTGTCCAACACTGTGATTTACAGGGCAGCAGCCTGAGACAGAGCATGATTCAGGGGCACCTGTTCACAAAGTGCTGTTCTGTCCCAGGGTTCTGGACCTTTGTCCTCACGGACACCCTCTGAGGAAGGAAGCACTATTGTCCTTTATAATCGAGGAAGCCAAGGTGCATCATGAGCCAGGTGCTGTCTTGGTTCATAAATGGCACCACTCAGATTAGACCTATGCGTATCTGGCCCCACAGCCCCAGGAGAATGTGGGAGTCCATCCCAAAGTTACAGGATGGCCTTAGACCTAAAAATCTCAAAGATTTCTTGACCCCCCTTTCCAGGTTTCTATATTATCATTCTGGCAATCATCTGGTTAATAACCTGGATTTACAAGGACCACCTAAGCCACAAGAAAAAACAGCTGAATGCTGTGAAAAGCCAATGTGAATCTCCATTATAGATAAGCTTCTTAATTTAAGCTCTTTGTACTCCCCCCTTTCCCTATTACTTCTCGTCAGTGGCCAGTCTCATTATTCATGTACTTAGACAAGAGCAAAGGACTCCAAAGCTGCAGTGTATCCATTAACAGGTAAACACTGGGTGCAGCTGAGCCCAGACAGTGTGATGGATGCCAGGCTTGCTGCTGCCTTCCAAACGTACAGTGAGGGCCAAGAGTACCCATTTCATTAGCGCAGGAGTGACCTGTTAGTGCTGAGCCTACAACTGAAAATAGCGGAGCAGAAGGAAGAGCAGCAAACTCAGAGACGGAAAGGAGAGACACCTGGTTTAAG
Organism: Ellobius talpinus; assembly: GCA_001685095.1. NCBI lineage: Eukaryota > Metazoa > Chordata > Mammalia > Rodentia > Cricetidae > Ellobius > Ellobius talpinus. The sequence goes on from LOJH01001583.1 coordinate 36,183, forward strand.
AGGACAGAAAGATGTTCCTTGCCTCCCTCCCACTTAGTCTCTGGACACACTTGGTCTTCCAGAACAGCAAGTCTGAAAAGTTTCATCCTTACTTTCTCCACTTCAAAGACCCCCATTAGTCCTGTAGGAGAGCATTGGGCTGAGAATCCTAAAAACAGCTTCGATGGACCACCCAATGGGCCTGGCATGCACCTGAAGCCATGTCTCCTTTACATCAGTCATGGACATAGTCCAGGGAGGTCCCAGTACCATCACTTTGATTCTTTAGATCCTAAGACTAGTTGGGACCAGCCCCACTCAAAGGCCTTCCTTTCCCTCTCCATAGCTGCCAGCAGGATGTGGAATAAAGATGGATGCATGGGTTCAACTAGAAGGGAACTTTGGTGACACTGCAGAGGGAAGAGTGTTTCTTTTATGACTACAGTCACCTTGATAACATTCTCCAGTGAGGTAGGGCACCTCCCTGCCTACTCTCCATGATGATGCTGGGAAGCCAATGAAATCTACGTTTCTACATCCCAGACTATCCATTTCTTCATTTCAGTCCAAGGACCCCCAAGTCACACACATTAAAGAAGGTACTCCACAGCATACGAAGCATAAGTGGGCAAGCCCTCAGCACAGCCAGTTGGCTGAAGAAGTATGCAAAGAAAGCATATAATCCATGCTATCATTCTTATCCTCAAATGACAGCACAGAAAACTGGTGCTGGAACACGGAAGGCTGGAGTTCCAGTTCCAGCTCTGCCACTCCATGAAGGTACACAGCTCTGAACCACAAGTTCCTCGTCCTGAAATGTGAATGAAAATGCTCGAATTGTGGCATCAGAAGCAACAAGGGTGAAACTCCATCAGTGCTAGACAATGTTGTCCTTCCTGGAGAGGAGTGAGCCAAATGGGAATGTAGCACACACCACATGGCTAAGTGCTCCATGGAACTATGTCAAGTGGTATGGCAAGAATAGCTAATGCTGGAACAGAAAGACACAGGGTGTTGGCAAGGTCCATGGTCATTTCTGTTCCAGCTGCCTCTGAGGAATGGCTTTCCCACTGCTCAAGAAAAGCAAAAGAGTACACAGCTATGTAGAGCAGGTCAGGAGAATAAGGAGCCAGGTAAGGAGGCATGGGGCAGAGGGTAGGAGGTAGATGGAGGGAAGGAAAACAAATTAGTTGGCACATGCTCCAGTGCCAGGCTTAGGACAGTGGGACTCCTGGGTTCCTACAGGAAGATCTGCTTCAGTTACTGACAGAAACACCACAAGTCACCTGAACCCAGTGTGTGCAGCTGCAGGACTCACAGTGGTGGACTTTGGTTGCTGTGCAGTCACTGTTGGTTCTATGGGTGCTGGTGCCTTATTTACAAAAAAACATAAAGTTGCAGAAAACAGGGAGCTTTAAATTTTAGAAACAGGCAGGCAAATCAAAGCTGGCAACTCCTGGAGTTTCCTTAAGGAGCGCTACACACTCACCTCTCCTGCAGTTCCCTCTGGGGACGCGGTTCCGCTCTGGCCAACACTCCTAGGAGCACAGAGAACATTAGAGGAGGAAAAGAGCTTTTAACAACTGTTCACCAATACTTCCTTGTTCACATATTTGCAGAGGCAAGGATCCATCTTAAAGCTCTTGACCACAGACCTTGGGACTGGGATCACGCAGTGCAAGTTCATACACACTAATTTAGGCACTCGTTCTAGCTGAAAGGAAGGAATCTAGAAAGCAGCCACCATGTGCTCTCTGGATGCAGCTCTTTCCTATGTCTAAAACAGACAACAGCAGGGTCTAGTGGCAAAGGCTTATCATCCTAGATATTCAAGTGGCTGAAGATCATAAACTCAAGCCAACTTCTGGGGGTATAGAGACAGCTTAGTTGGTAAAGTGCCTACCACACAACCATGATTTTTTTTTTTTAGATGTGGTAGCTTGAGCCTAAAACTGCAGCACTGGAGAGGAAGAAACAAAAGGTGCCCAGGACTACCTGGCCAGGCAGTAAAGAAAAAAAAAAAACAGTGTTTCCAAGATGAATGAGACCCTGCCTCAAAAAAATAAAAAGAACAATTAAGGAAGACGTGTGACATCAACCTCTGCCCTCCACTCCAGCGGTCCCCATCTTACACACACACACACACACACACACACACACACACACACACACGCCTGCACAAACACATGCATGCACATGTACATATGCAAATACAAAATAAAAGGAGGGCTAGAGACAGAGTTAGTGGTACAGTACAACACATGTGAAGTCCTGGGTTCCAGTCTCAGAACCACAGAACACAACACAAAATCCTCTGGCACTAACAAAACATGTGTTCACCGTGAGCAGTGGGTAACAGAATCATAAAGCCTCCCTCTTCCCACCCTATCTGCAGGCACGATCTCGAACCTCCCACCCTCCCCTCTGCAGGCACGATCCAAACTGCCTTCTGTTCTCCCTTTCATGCACGTGGGAAGAGGATGCTGACTTCAGTTTTTCACATCACACTTTATGACGAGCATTTCTTTTACGAAGTTTGTTTCAGAAGCCTCCACTGTGAAGACTATGCTAACATTCTATTGGCAGGCACACATGGATTGGATCTTGTAGTTCCCTACTGGATATTTAGGTCACCTCCAAATTTTCATTTTAGTAAATAAGTGAGACAAATATACATGTGCACATGGCTTTGGGATTAGTGGGGAAAACAGTACTGGAGTGCATTTGAAGAGGCCACTGTTGACAGCAGGGGAAATGACTAACAGAAATGACAAAAGAAAACAAAAATAAAGCGCAGGATGCTGTGGGGGAAAGACGCTGTGCTCTGTTCCCAAGTGTCATCATTTGAAAGGATGCAAGGGCCCAGGTTTCAAAGCAACTAACAACTTTATTTTAAAAATAATTCAAAACTCTGGAAATTGCAGACCAGGATGAACTCTTTGAAGAAACTGATGCATGGCTAAAGAAAAAAGAAAAAAAAGCCCTTCTATTGCTGCCTTGAAAAATGAGGCTATAATTAGCCTGCACCTACAGTGCTCTAAATTCCCAAAAGGAAAAGTCCCCAAACATCACTGGTAAGGAAAAGGGCACCAGAGCAAGCATGTTTGCTTTATGTCTTGTGATTCAGCTTATGGTTATCACAGGGAGGCCTGTATGGCAGCCAGGCTCCCTCTCCATCCCAGCAGGTCACCATATACTTGACACTGTACAGCACTGTCACCCACAGGCAAAAGACAAATGGCCACAGTGAGGAGGCAGCAGCCCTGAATACAATTCCTTTACATGCGCTCTCCATCTCAGGTCTTCCTATAATCCCAGAGTGTCAGCACTTCTCTCCACTCTATAGCAGAAGTGCAAGCCCAAGGCTCCAGGCTTCACTCTCACTTGACTGCACTTCAGTAAGGGGCAGGGTCATGGCAGGTGTAGATCTATGTGTGGACCTTGCTGGCTATATCTTTCCCAAACTAGTGTGATGCTGTGGCTTCCACAAGGCAAATAGAGGCTGGCAGTCCCCCAGCCTGGTAGATGCTCTCAAGTCTGCAGTCCCTATGTCTGCCTTCTGCACTCCTCATCAAAAAGGGAAAGTCACATCTGACTGGGTCAGAGCTCAAAGTCCTGAAGGGCAATTTATAATGGGCAGGACACTTATCTTCTGAAAGAACAGTCTAATTAACACTGGGGCTGTTCACCAACCTTCAGGTAACGAAAAACGTCTGATCTCACAGACCTCAAGACAGGCCATCATTCAGCCCTGCGCTGCCAACAGTTAGAAGCTGTACCAGTACTGCCAGGCATATAGAAGGTGGTGGCCTGCTGTATGGGCATCACTGTGAACTTAGCGTCATGTCCTTCGTGCACAGGATAGGAGCCTTTGGTCTGAGATAACTTCAAGCATCCTGAGCTTCCTGACCACAAGCCCATCTTAAAGCCCTCAAAGACCTGGCCTCCATGCGCATGGCAGGAAGTACTCCAATGACACCATTAGATTGAGTCTGTGAAATAAAAGATCTTTTGGGGAGCTTGTATTACACCTGTTCATTCATCACAATAGGGTCCTTTTAAAGTGAAGTGACAAACGGCCATTTTTGTGGGATTCATGAAGGGATCATAACAACTGATAAACTGAGTTTCTTGGTAGAAACTGCCTCCACACAGGTGGTAGGAGACCATCTGTCAGATATTGTAGGAGCTTGGCATGCATGTCATGAAAACACTGTTCCCATTTCTCTGGCAAACCTAAGAGCTGTGAGCTCGCACAGTGAGGGAGTGTCATCTTTGTAACACAGAAATCAAGAAAAAGCAAAAACCAAAAGCTAGCTTTTGCTTCCTTGTGTGACAAGCAAGAGGATCACAGTGCAGAAGTTGACTTGTGAAAGGCTGACTCAGCCTGTCCCCTCCTGTTGCTCAGAAGCCTCTTTGGGCACAGAACTCTCCACTCAGACTCCACCTGTCCCACACACTCAATACCTGGCATCTCCAATCCAACTCCATGCTTCTTCCTTTCTGTCTACCATAGCTCCTCCCAGAAGCCTGGCACACAGGGTATACAAGGATGGCTGCAGAGTTGTCCTGTCTGCCCTTGGTGAGTTCACTTTCAAGGAGGGACAGCATGGTGGTGGTGGGAGGACCCCAGAGAAGATAAGCATAGTCCATCCTCAGCTGGGGGTGGGGGGATTAGAGGAGGAGGGATGGAGGGACGTTTGCCTCTCATTTTTTTTCTTTTTTTACAAAAAGTAAAAAAGATTGCTGTTGTTGTTGTTCATTTGTTTAAGGCAGGATCTATGTATCCCAGGCTGACCACAAACCCACAATCCTCTTTCCTTATCCCCGCTTGGGAGATAAACCTGTATCACCATGCCAGGCTTCTGGGTTATATATTTGGAGCAAGAACTAATTTAAATGGAGAAAGTGATTCCATGGTGACAGGAGTCAGAATCCTTTGTTTGACAGCCTGAGCCAGTGATGCAACCAAAACTTTCTTGTAATCATTACGGTCACCTCCCAAACGCATACTGTTTCCATGGGCAACGTGAAGCACTTTAAATAACCTCATTTAATTCTTACAAACAACTCTGTGAAGGTGGGTGTTGCTACCTCCATAAGGATATCCGATTCTTAAAGGCTAATGACCCATATACCAGGGTATTAGTTCCAATCTGTGATTCCCTGGAATATTCCTGCGATAGCCTCCATCACAGAGTCAGACTGTCATGTAAGAGTTGCATATGACCCAGAGTGAAGAACAGGAAGCAGCTCTCTGTCCTACTTGGGGTGAACAAAGAAAGCCTTCTGTAGAGAGTGAGTGTAGCCTGTGTAGAAAGGCACTGGTTTGAACAGTCACAGAAAGGAAATGCAATGTCCAAGCAACAGAAACACTTGGTCCATGCACCCAGACTAACAGCAATGTGAGTGGGACACATATATCCCAGTGGTTAGAACAGCTGTGCAATCAAACCCACAGTTCAGATTCTGCCCCCTCCTATGTGACCTAACTTCTGGGAAATGAGGAGAATGCCTTTCTTCTGGGCTGAAAGCACAGCAAACACAGAGTGAAAACTGTCTGCATCTCCTCAGTCTGGAAAGTCTTGAGAAGAAACGACAAAGAGTGTCAAGGCAAAGGCTCCACAGAAATACAAGTGGCTAAAGCCTGTCACCTGAGTTCATTAAGGGACTGTCTCCCAATCATCTTTGCACCCAATCCAGTACTTTGCTCAATTATATCTGAAGAGAACAAACTGTCTTCTTCATCTATTCAGCTTGTCTCTGGAGACACCATGAAGAGGCTACACTGGGAAACCTGTCTACAACTCCAGCTCCTGATCAACTCTGGGTCCTGGCCCTGTGGAGAAGCTGAAAGCTACAGACCCTCACCCCAGAAAAATGCACACTCGAAAGCATCTTGTCAAGTTCAAGACCCCTCATGGGATCCTTAGTTCCCAGTTGGCCCTTAGCAAGCATCAAGAAAGTACACTACTTCTCACTCTGCTTCTTAGACTCTGTCAACTAAATGTTGCAGAAATAGCGAGGATGCACTGAGATTCGAATCAGTGTTCTTTATAACAGTCCCCAAATGGACACATCCTAAATGTCCATCCCCTGGGAATCATCAAATAAGGCAAAAGACATTTATGTAGAAGGATGTTCTGTAGTTAGTAAAGCTTAATGTATGTTATCTGTCGCTGAGCAAAGGGAGAGGTTGCCAAGAGTCCTGTTGCCATAAAAGATACACATGTTCTAAAAGGGTCCAGGCACAGAAACATGAGGCTGTCCATGCATGGGTGTGGAAATGATACAATCAGAGAAGTATCTGTCTGTCATTTCATAGTAAACATGCTTGGTATTGTTTTTTGAGGACTATATTTAAATGTTTAAGTACTTGTGCCACACACTGCCATGGATACAAATCACTTTATGGTAAACCTGGTTCATAATTCAAAAGCAGGACTTCTTACATGGCATTCAGGAAAGATCTGTCTCTGGGTTTCTTTTTATTCCCTATGAAGGGAGTTGCCATGAGGATTCTGTGACCTTTATACCTTAAAGAAGAAAATGAACTTCTACACTTGAGCTGTCTGCTAGCCCTGAATTGTTCTTGCCTCCAGAACCCACAAAAAACAAGTGGGATCTCCAGTGTTTGTCAAACTCTGGCTGAGAAAGAAGACCTTGAGTAACTAGCTGAAGAGGGAATGCACCTAGTGCCAGAGGCACTCTCCCCCTTACCTCCCTGGCCAGGACCAGTGCCAGGGCTGTCAGAGGAGAAGACAAGAACACTGAGAACACGGGCAATCTAGCTTTATCTGTCAGCCACCCAGTTACTTCTGCACCAGTAAGGTGAAAGCAAGCTTATTTATTCAGAACATATGAGCCAGAAGACAGCAGACTAAAACTGCATTCTAGTGTTCCTAAACCCTGATCCTCAAAGCTCTTAGGAACAAATACCAGAAAGTTAGTCTATGACATGTAGCACGATTAATAAAACCTCAGAGACAGATAATGGGGTTCAACCTGAAGACCAGAAAAGCAAAGCAGCCAGCCACCGGCTCTTACCTTGACATCAGTCTGAAAATGTTGGTCTTGCCTCCAGGAAACCTCAAAATGAGACTGAGACTGAGAGTTGTCTCCTCCTATTTTATAATCCTCTCTAGTTCTGGGATTAAGGGAGTGCACTGCTACTGCCTGGTTTCTATGGCAAACTAGTGTGGCTACTGGGATTAAAGGTGTGTGTCATTGTTGCCTGGTCTGTAAGGCTGGCCAGTGTAGCTGTTTTACTTTTCTGATCCTCATGCAAGCTTCATTTATTAAAATACAAATGAAAGGCCACTACAATGACAGGCCTTTAGGAAAAACACTAATGGGGATCAGATGGGGGAACTACCCTGTGCTCATCATGAAATTTAAGTGCACACACAAGATCTACAGTAAACTGTCTGTTCTATGTGAATGGGATGCAGAAGAGCAGTCAATCCTGATTGCACCAAGTCTACTGTGTCTCTGCGTAACTCACTTTTTGCACAGTTCTGAGGGTCAAGCCCTAACTCAACATAAACTCATGTGGTAGGAAGTACTTTGTCAAGAGAGCCATATGTTACTCACACAGTTAAGGCCTCACAGCTACCACTTAACCCTTAGAGTGATTTTGCCACCTAGGTATTAGAGTGCTGAGGTTATAGGTAAGCAAAGTCAGAAGGTCCACATCTTACAGTGGAAGCTGGTCTACATAGCTTGACTCACTGACTACATTTGTCATCGTAGACCCTCAATCTTGGATATTAAAGTAATATTCCTAACCCCCAGGCTCATCACCAACATCATCAAGTGTGGTGGTTTGAATCAGAATGGCCCCCACAGGCTTATATATTTGAATGCTCAAACACCAGGAAGTGGCACTGTTTGAAAGGATTATAAGGATTAGGAGGTGTTGCCTCCTGGGGGAAGTGTGTCCCTGGGGGTGGGCTTTGAGGTTTCAAAAGCCCAAGAGGCCAGTCTCAGTCTCTCTCTCTCTCTGCCTACAGATATGATGCAGCTGCCAGTTACTGCTCCAGTGCCTGCCTGCATGCTGCCACGCTCTCCACCGTGATAATGGACTAAACCTCTGAAACTGTAAACCCCGAATGAAGGATTTCTCTTGTAAGAGCTACCTTGGCCACAGTGCCTGGTGCGGCCATAGAGAAGTGACTAAAGCACTGAGTTATCACTGCCCACTTCCAACCAAATAACCACTAAAATATCAAAAAGGCTACCAATAGATTTAGTGGGAACAGACTTATGCTAAGAGATAAGATGTAAAATCCAAGCTCAGCCATTTATTCCTGGCATGACCACAGATGGTGTATTTTCTGTCATGGGCCATACTCACCACAGCATAAAACTGGACTCACTCACTCTTCCACTGTGAAAACTAAGAAAAATGCAACAAGTGAAGGAGACAGGATGTCAGCGGGTGGCAGGAGCATTATAGAGATTGTCAAAGAGGACATCCCCAGTAGAATGCTGTGAAAAGGAAGGAAGAAGGAGAGACATAACATGCAAAGACCATGAGGAAGAAGGCTGCTGGGCCTAAGGGCCGAACAGGTCAGTGTGTATAGCTGGCAAGGAGATGCGCAAAGCAAAGCAGTGAATTCTGCCAGTGCCCAAGCAAGACGTCAGAGAATACAGGACCAGTGCCTCTACCCACTTACCATGGAGAAACAGCTTTTCCAGTTGCTCAGGCAGCTCAGCACACTGTGTTAGCTGTTCCTGGAAGCCCTCAGCCACACAACTATCCACATCACTGGCCTGCAGAAGCTCCTCAAATGCCTTGATCATGGTGCTCATGTGTTGACAGTAAATGACACAGATGTCATGGCTATCCTTAATCTGCTGCTGCTGAAGGGAGAGCTCCCTGGCTTGGGACTGAACCAATGAATCATATCTGATAAAACAGGGAAGGAAAATGTGTGTGTCATTTTAGAATTGAATTTTTGTGACCTTAATACTAATTGGAAAAATGACAGAGCATAATTTCTGAAAGCCTGAAGCTGTACAAGCATATATACTTTACAAAAATTAAAACTGTACAAGGTCACTCCTTTTTTGAGTTCAAACAGCCAACAAATGCTTGAACAGAGATTCTTCTGCAATATTTTTAACCTTAGAAAGCCCCCAATTAAAGCATAGATTGGCAAGGACTCAGGAGAACAATTAGCTTCCATATGCTCTTCAAAGACAGAATTCTGAATTGTAGAAACAAGTGCCCCAAGGGTTAGGGACCCACCAAAAACTCATATATATGGCAAGGGTAAAAATATAGGACTGTCTGCTTCCAACGGAAAGAGCTGGACTCTTAGGTACCACTTACTGAGTAACCTGGGACCCACTGGTCATGGAAACAAGCTATCTTATGGCACCCAGTTCTTCCAGGCTTCCAACAAATGGATTCATGCAGAAAAGAAAATCTGTCCTAAAGGTACTTAGGTAGTAAAGCTTTGCTTTTAAAACACACAGATTGCTACACCTTTACCAACCAATACCACCTCCTTACCATTAGGAACCATCCTTCTCTATGCAAGCCTAGGAATGTTGGAGGAAGCACAGAGAAAAATCTCAGAGAGGAAAAGTAGCTATAGTAAGCTGGATCTAAAGTGGCCTGACAGGCACTTTGATTCACCATGACCACTGTTAATACCAATAACCTACAAGCAAATCACAAGACACCATCTTAAAGGTAGAGGCCAATTCTGTGGAGGAGGAAGAGTGAGACAGTGTGGACTTAAACCTCACCACAGGCAAGTCATAGCAACGTATTTGAGTCTCAGTTTCTCTATCTACAAAAACAAGCTGAGAGTGTCTCCTGCATAGTGTATCTGTGGTTAAGTAATAGGTTATTACCTACTGGGGTAATACACACCTGCAATCCCAGCACTCAGGAGGCTGAGGCAGGAAGACTGTGAGTTTGAGGGCCCCCTGAATTACAGGGTAAAACTCTGTTTCAATTAAACAATATCAACAACAACAACAAATCAAACACTTTCTGCCTGGGGGCTGATAGAACTACCCATCAATAAATAAGCTTCCCTCAATCTTGCTGCTTGGGAAGTCTTGAAAAAAAAATTCACTCTGGCTCTTGACTATTCAGAGCAGTGTTTGTCTCAAATTAGTAAGAATGAAGGTCAGCTTTACAGATGATCCCATTTTGCCATATCTCACAAAGCAAATGTATATATTTATAACCATAAAGCATTATCTTCATGACCTAAGAATTTCTCGTTTTCAACACAGGCTTATTTCTCTAAGATGACCTTAAAGGGTAAAGATATGGAAAACATTTATATTCCTTCCAACCTGCCTAGGACATCCACTCTACTTCCACACCACAGCAAAATATAATATCAGAGTTCAAAAATAAACACCGCAGCTCAGCAAACACACTGCAATCCACAGAGTAACTGCTGTGGAGCTTTTACCCTGAGTCCTCAGCCTGAGCAGGGCACCACCTGCCCTGCAGATCTCAGAAGCTGCACATCTCTTAACTGGTGTGCACAGAGTGATACTATGCAGCGTAGCTTTTCACTCTCACCCTGGCTGCCTGAACCCAGGTAAAGTGTCTCTAGTGTACTCTCTACCTGTCCAAAGCAGCAGCTTTCCCCTACAGCTTCAGGGCTCTTGCCTAGCAACAACCTGGAGAACTGCAGGCTTAAAAGGTAGGAGGCAGGCGCAGGAAGAAATAGGATGTACCTTGACGGAGAGAGGTCTCGGAACTTGTTCTCCAGGTTATAGATTTCACTGAAAAGTTTCAAGTTCAAATACTGCTCCTTATGTAGCTCCTTCTCCTGTTCCACCAGCTGCTGTTTGAGGCTCTCTAGCATCCCACTGTCAATCATTTCTGGGGTTAGTGGATGGAGGATTTTCATATGCTTTACATACCGTACTTGGTGCAAACTTGAAACTGTCATCTCTTCTTCATCAGTTTGGCCCATAGGCTTGTTCAAGCCATCTTGAGCCCCATCTGTCCCACACAAAACTGTGATAATGGCCTCACTGCACTGAGAGTGCTTCTGTAACTGGACAATGAAGTTCCGGTAGCTGTCCAGCTTGGTTTGCAAGGTGTGGATTTTCTGTTTTAAGTCTTCTGAGTCACTGGGGATATTGATGTTCTCAGACTGGTCAGTCCCAATCACACTGTCTTTAATGGAGAGTTGACTCTTAGAATTCAAGTAAGTGGCTACAGAGGTTGGGCCTAAGAAGTCTCCAGTGTTCTC
>LOJH01001584.1:0-28513 GCA_001685095.1 Ellobius talpinus
GGGGAACTGGGATTAGAATGTAAAATGAAAAAAAATACTTTTAAATAAAAAAAATGTCTGGAGTGGGCAAGTCTGTGGAGACAACATAGATCTGTGACTGTTTGGAGCTCAGGAGCCAGGGAGTGGAGATGAGGAACAGTCAAAGGGTAGGTGGTTTTCTTACAGGGTGGTAGAAATGCCCTGAGGTTGGGTGTGGGATGGTTACATGTGTGTGAGCACACATTGCATTGTACACTTTAAGTGGGCACAGTAACTGATGTGGAGTATATCCAGTGAAGCTGTTAAGGGGAAAGACATGTTAAACCTCTGAAAGCCCTCGCTTTGATATGCTTCTCCAGTCTTCTGATGCCTTTCCCACAGAATTGTCATGATACTTCATGTATAAGATTTTATTCTTTAGCTGGCGTAATAATGCATACTTTTAATCCTAGCACTTGGGAGGTAGAAGCAGGCAAATTTCTGAGTTCAAGCCCAGTTTGGTCTACATAGAGAGTTCCAGGATAACCAGGTCTGCATAGAAGCCCTGACTCAAAAAAAAAAAAAACCCAGAGAGAGAATTTATTCTTCCTAGTCCAGATTCCCCTGTTAACATGTGTGATAATCTGCTTAGATAAAACATAAATGTCTTCTTTCTGTGAGGACATTTTAACTGTTCTGTTTTTATTGGGGGATGTTTGTCTTTTTTTTCCCAGTTGAGTACACATTAAAAACCTAGTCCTTCTTCTGGAATATCTTTTGCTTGTAGGGAGAAGAAGATCTCCCGGAGCAGTGCCCTGAAGGTCCTGGACCATGCCATGATTGGGCCCGAGGGCACAGACAACTGCCACAAGTTTGTTGACATTCTTGGCTTGCGGACCATCTTTCCACTCTTTATGAAGTCTCCCCGGAAGATCAAGAAAGTGGGAAGCACAGAGAAGGAACATGAAGGTAAGGTTCACTGCAAGGGCCTCTGGGTGAGTGTGCGTCTCTGTCCCCTGTTCCCTTCATGGCAAAGCAGCCCAGAGCCCAAGGGTGGGCCCTGTCTGTGTGTGTTTGAGTCCTGGAGGTTCCACTCTCTCTGGCCTGTATGAGTGTGTGAGAAGGTTTTGTGTTCTTCGCTGTAATTTGTGATGAGGTGTCTCTCTGATGGAAGACCCTTTAGGAAAGAGTAATGAGGTGGCAACACATGTCACCTCCAGAGTGGTGCTTTCGTGTATTTCTGTATTAAAGTATGATTCAGCCAACATCAGGAATTGCTGGAATAAACTATTTACAACCCAGGTTCCCCTTTTTATGTTTCTCCTCCTTGATGGAGCCTACTCCCAGCAGAATGCCGCTGTGAATTGTGAGGCTGTAACAGAGTAGTTACCGCCAGGCCAGTGTCTTTTTGGAATTGTCTGGTGGCCTGCTGCACCCTCCCCCAGTCAATAGCTGCAGTGCAATCTGGAAGGCCGCGATTTATGGGCATTGACAGCTCCGCTGGAGGCCAGCAGACACTCGCTCCGAGAATTTACATGGTCGGATGGCTGTTTTAAAGTGCAGGAGGGGCAGAGAGACAGGAAGCAGTGTGAAAGAGGGGGGAGCCTGAGCTGCTATGAGAACTCGGTGGGTCTTGTCCAGAGGAACATATGTCCCATGATTTGGGTGACTTTTCCCTCAGTGACTGCTAGAGCTGGCCTAGGCACCTGCATATCTTTTTTGTCCCTCACCGTCCTGTCTGTGTCTCAAATTGACTTGGTTTTGTCTCCCCAAACTTGGAGTGGTTGAAGGGAAGGTGGTGTGACCTGTCTTCAGAGATCACCCCAGGGCTCGGATCAGCTCTCCAGAGGCAGTGGAGAGCCGAGGGGCGGCAACTTGGAGACCTCATCACGTTCCGGTCAGATATTGACCAAGCTAGCTGTAAACGAGTTAACCCTGCTGCCAGCCCTTTTTCTATCCCTGGTGGAACTCAGCTGAAAGAGGCCCTGGGAGAGGAAATGAGGGCCTCTGGAAATCTAGATAGTTCTGTAGCAATCGCTGTTCACTGCCCTGCCAGGTTCTGATTGTGCTGTGTTACTTGCATTTTCATTTAGGCCACAACTGGTGAAGATGGTAGTATCCTTGTTTATTCTTATGAGAAAATCAGCTCACACAGGGACCAGTGTGAGAGTTTTTGTGTGTTTATGTGCATATATGTGTGTGCAGCTGTGTGTGCATGCATGTAGAGGCCAGAGAACAACTTGAGGTGTTCCTCAACAGCTGTCCACCTTATTTTTTGAGACAAGTCTCTTGTTGCCCTGGGACTCAGTTATTTAAGTCAGTGTGGCCAGCGGGCCCCAGGGATCCTCCTATCTCTGTCACTCCAGTACAAGTACCACCCTGACTAACTTTTTTACATGGGTTCTCGGGATCAAACTCAGGTCTTCATGCTTGCAAGGCAAGCACTTCACCAACCCAGCCACCTCTTCCCGCCCCCACCTAGATCCCTGGTCTAAAAAGTTTGGAGTTGAGACTAGTGAACTAAAAGCTGTGATGTCTATGCCTTCAGCTTCTGAGGACTAGGTTGTACTTGTCAACACTGCTTCATAAGCTGGCCACCTCCTCACATTGGTGTGGCCAATGTTCTGACTTCTACTGAGAGACTTGATGCTGGGCTTTGAGCATGCGTGGAGAGAAGGTGAAGGCAAACAACCCTGAGCCAGCTCTTGCTCATGTGCAGGGTTCTAAGAAGAGAAAGAAGTTACAGATTCAGTGAGCAGCTGTTTTCCTGCTGAAAAAATGTGCCCAGTGGCATGCCAGTGACAGTACATTGCCTTTAGAGTGCCCGCATTAGGAACTTGATAACATTATATTAATGGGGGCAATGGCTTGGTAAGACAGCTCCTAGAAGGCATGTTGGGCTGTAATGGCTGGCATCCTACACACAGTGCCACCCAGAAGTAGAAGGGAGACCAAGGAGAAAGCACTGCTCTGTGTCTTCTGCCACCCGCTGGCTGCTTTGTCCTGGCAAACTGGCCCCTAAACTTTGAATGGTAGGGAGAGGGCTAGATAGGGCACATCATGCCAGGTTTCCTTGCCCTGCCTTGTCCCCTGGGTAAGTCCTGTGCTCTCGTTGCTGTCCATGCCTGTCTGCTACAAGGGCACCAGGTGTATGTGCTATACCAGGGCACAGTAGACTCTTGCCATTAGGAATGTTTGTGACTAGGGCCTTCTTGGGCTTCACCATGCCCCTTTCTCTGCTGCAAAACTTCACTCTCATTGATGTCCTGGCTGCCAGTTAGTCATCCTTTCCATCCTTAGTTGGATGTCTCCTACAGGAAGAATAGGCACCCCTGTACTCAGGTCCTACTTACTGGATCTCGGTTCTAGGACTTGGTCCCCTAACACTTAACATTAAAGAATCAGTGGGCTTGTCATGTCTGGGTCCCACTGTCTAGCCTGGTGCTCGATGTGTATAGTAAGTGCACAATATTTGGTGCCTGCTTACATTAGCAACTACCCTGGAAGACTTCACTGAGTTCAGGCATAGGCTTGAGCTCTCCCCAGAGCTGTGTGAAGCAGAGGTCATACAGCTGGCTGAAGTTCGTGTTGATGGTTGTCAGTGATACATGCCTGGAATAAGGGGCCTTCCATCCAGCTTCTTCTGAAGTGGAAATAGGGGCTTTGCTAGGCACATTGGATTTTGTCACACTGGCCTGGAGATGGTGGTAGAGGTCTCCCTCTGTAGCTGTACTCTTAAGGGCTCTGTATGCACAGAACTTCATCATAGGTAAGGCTTGCCCAGGACCAGCTTCTTGCTGCGATCAGATTCCTAATTAAGCATCGTGGTCAGGGAGTTAGTTCCCCAATCTGGAAGCTATCTGGGCCTCCCCTTTTCTTTCTTAGCAAGCTTTGGGCTTGTCACACATTCTGGTGTCATCTCAGCCCTGTCACCTCAGGACCTGTTTAGAGCAACTGCAGTGACAGTTTAGCCTGGTGTGGTACAGGTGCCTTACTGCTAATCTTATGTGATCCTGGGCGTGTTCCTAAATTCTCTCTCTTAGCCCCAGTTGCCCTGTCTATAAAATGATGAGTCTAGAATCTCCCTCTGGTTGCTCATAAGGACCGAGTGAAATGACACACATACTGAAACTGCCATTCTGATGGGCTTTTACGTCTGTGGGCTGGTCCCACCAACTGTGGATTGAGAATGTGAGTAACAAGAATTGTCAGTACTAAGCACGTGCAGACTTTTTAGGGTGTGGTCATTGTTCCTCAAGCAATATAGTGTAACACTGTCTTATACAGCATTTACATTACAGAAGGTGTTGGTTGGTTGTTTGTTTGGTTGTTTGTTTGTTTGTTTGTTTGGTTGGTTGGTTGATTAACTTGAGACAAGCACCTTTGACTGACTTAAAATTGCTGTGTAGATCAGGCTGGCCTTGAACTCTTCTTCCTCAGTGTGTGTACCATCATGCCTGGCTTGATGATTTAAAGAATATGGGGGATTGTTCCTGGATTATATGCAAATATTGTGCCATTTTATTTAAGGACTCATCACCTGCAAATTTTGATGTCTTTGGCAGCCTGGGCCTAATCTCCTCAAGATACTGAGGGCTGGCTTTATATTCCTATCATATACCCTACAATTGAATAGTTAGCTTTGAAAAGTGTTAACTCCGTCCCACAACAAAATCGCCAGCAATTTTGGCCACCAGAGAATGTATCCTTTCTAAAAGTCATAGGGAGAGCATGAGAATGGGAGGGCTGTGTGATATGCACGCATACATGTTTGGGTGTATGCAGGTGCATGTGGAGGCCAGAGGTCAATGTCTCCATTGCGCTCCACCTAAATTTTTGAGATAGGGTCTTTCACTGGACCAGGAGTTTGCCTATTCATCAAGATTTCCTGGCTCCAGGGATCCTCTTGTCTCTGCCTCCCCATCACTGGGATTACAGGGAAGCTCCACATGCTTGGCTTTTTACATTCAAACTCAAATCCGATCCTTGTGCATGGCAAGCACTTTACCAAATGAGCCATCTCCTGGCCCCTAGGAAATCTCCTTCTTGATGGAGAGGTTGTGCTGCATAGTGGTGTCCAACCAGCTATGGCCCCTCAGGCAACAGGAGGGGGTGAGAAAGGAGAACCTTCTAGACTGCCAAGACTCCAGAGAGGAGGGGAAAACAAAACTGCCCTTATAACCTCAAATTGCTGGTAATTGAGTTTCTCTTTCATGAGTCAGGGTGGAGAAGGAAAAGAATTATTGTAATTGAAATCCATTCAGGATTGCATAATAAAACCTTCAGAAATAGATCTGGGGAGGCACTTAGTGTTGGGGGGATGGGTCAGAAAGACTCACTTGCCCTTGAGTGCAGTAATATGACTGGCTGCCTCCTTGGATTTATAAAGAATTGCACAGTGTGTATTATCTCCTTGGTATTAACTACTCCAGCATAGGCAGGGAAGAGAAAAGAGCTGGGATCCAGAAATGGCATCTGACCTTTACTTCCCGTCTCTCTTTTAAATTCTTATTAAAATAGGCCCAATTTTCCTTGTATTGCCTCATTAGGTAGGTGAGTTATTGAGTTTGTAGCCGTTCTAGTTAATTGCGCTGTTTTAACATGGTTCCCCTGGAGGCTGTTAAGAGCTTTGAGGGGGTGAGCTCCCAAGCAGTGTAGGTGTGCAGCATGCTTGCTGGGCATGTGTGTGCATTTCCACCTTATCCACAGTGACAGTGCTTGATAGCAGGTCAGCAGCTTGAGGAAGACGTTCTGTTGTCAGGGAAGGGTTTTAAGAGATTTCAATCGACTCTACATTTCAGGAATCATGTTGATGCCTGAGGCCTCCTAGACTTCTAAGAAAACAAAAGAGCAGGCCAGGCTCCCACGACACTCATCAGATCCTGCCAGGGTCAGAAGAGAAAGGGCATGGCTTCTCCACAGTCAGACAAGAGGGGACTTTGGCCAGCCCAGGGGAAAGGAAGCATCATTAAAGACTCCTGGAAAAGCAAGATGACATGCATCCTTTGGTGCCAACTTTGGATAGAATTAATGCTGTGGTTAAATTGGGGGAGAGACTGAGGCCATGGCAGGTCCTGTGTGCACAGGAAAGATGGTAGAATGCCAGTCTTGCAGCATCTGCTCTTCCTGGGTTCCCTCCCACACTCGTTGCTTCTGCCTTCCCCTCAGCCTTCCTGCTCACTTTGATCAGAGGCATCAGTCCCTCCCAACACTGGCCTGCGTGTTCCCCTCAAGACCTTGCCCTCCATTTGTCCTTGGCTCCCAGATCTTCACCTCTTCAGTATCCCAAGCCCAGGTTGGTGCAGCTAATCACCTGAAGATACTCCCACATTCATCAGGCCTCCTCTTCCCAGACTCAACTCTCCTGTACTTGCAGTCCAAGTAGCCCCACACCCTACCTGCCACCACCACAGAAGCCAGCCCCCCACTCTTACCTCTACAATTCCCCATGTGCAATTAGTTCTAAACTGTAAATTCTACCTCATAAAGTCCCCACTGAGCCCTCACCCCCATTATACCATCTTTGCCCCATCACCTCCCTGAGCTTTTCTGCAGCCCTAAATACCTGCTCCTTGAGCCCAGTTCTTGATTCCTCTCAGAGTTTCAACAGCTGTAAATTAACCAGACATGCCCAGCTTTTAGCAAATTTCTAGTTTTAGGAAAGGGGGAAATGAGCATGGGGTAAAGACGATTGTGCAGGTATCAGCCACAGAATTCATCAGCAATTACAAAGACCCACCAGACAAGAGGATTTCATTATTAAAGGTAACAGAGCAAGGGCCTTAGAGAAGAGGACACTTGTGGTGGAAGGGAGATGGTGGCAAGGGCAAGGGCTCCAGTCATCCCTCACAGTTGTAGCATCTACGGGAAGGCTTCTACACATTTGATTGATTTTGAGCCTTCCAATAGCCCCTCAGGGTTATTTCCCATTCTAAAGGATAGAGACTTTGAGTTTCAGCGAAATCATGAGCAGAGCATACAATGGGTGGGTAACTTGAATGAGGACTCAGACCCCCTCCACTTCTAATCACAAACCCCATTTCCCAGGGTCATTGCTATTAGTCTTTGCTCCCATGAGCATCAAGAGCTTGCACATTTGTTTTGCTGGGGTAGTTACAAGAGTTCTTAATCAGAAAACCTTGACTTGTTATAACATTGATGCTTTATCAAGTTATCATGGCAGTGGGACTCTTATTTAGCTCTTTTCATTTTGAACATGAACTCTTTCCCCACAGGTTTATATGTTGAAAGCTTGGGCCCTGACTGGTGGCTTTGGAAATGTGAGGATGTGGGGCTTGACTGGAGAGGTCACTGGAGCTCAGTGTTCCATGGGGTAAAGTTGGTTCCTATTTCTCTCCTTCTGGCTCTTTCTACTCTGCTGCTGCTGTGAGGTGAGCAGCCTTGCTCCACCACACCCTTCACCGAGATGTACTTCCTCAGCTTAGTCCTGGAAGTGATGGAGCCCACCAGTTTGGACCAAAATCTGCCACTGTGAAGCAAAATACATACTTCTCTCTTTAAATTGTTCGCTGCAGGTATTTCATCACAGCCATGAAAAGTGTAATGTTATCCTCTCAGACCGCACAGGTTGCGAAGGCTGGGTGGCAATGACTTAGTGAAAGTGCTCTTAGGCATTTCTAGTGTCTGTCGTAGTTCATGGTGCATGATAGGTGGTCAGTACGTATTGTGTGAGTCAGTAATGAACTTACATAGTATCCACATAGTGTTTGCTGCTGCCATCAAGGCTGGCAGTACCTCAAAGCATCATTGAATCTATTTCTTACCATGTGGTCTAGCTGGTGTTTCTGCCTCGGATATGAACACACAAGTGAGCACTTTGCACTGAGCATGTCCTCATCCCAGAGAATGCTGTCTGGAACACACACACACACACACACAGTACCACCTGGGCAAGTCTTGCCAGAAACACCTTGGACTCATTCCTTATTTGATTTTGATTTTGACTTGTTGGCCATTCAGAAACACACACATACTCAATATACTTTGGGTCTCATTAGTAGTGGTGCTGGTATGAGGATGGATTCTCTTTTATGTTCTGCTACTATCTTGGTAGTTTAAGAAGTATGTACTTGGCAGACGTTTTGGTTTCTTGAACCTGCCAGTCTCGTAGCTGGGCAGTATGTGTGCCAGTTGTGTGAGAGATGTCAGACAAAACCCTTCCCAGAGAGGATTTACCAGGAAGTCCAGGTCCCACCTTTCCATATAACCCATATGCAAACTCAATTCATATTCTCCTCAAGCTTAAAAATCACAAGTTAGTTATTTATAATAGAATGATGGAAGAAAGATGACACTGAGCATGTGCTGATGGACCCTTTGTACTAAACAAGGATAAAACGCCGTGCTGTTTTGTGTTGGGTTTGAATACCTTGTAATGGAACATTTTCTGGATCAGTTCCCTTTCCTCAGCTGCTTGTCTTCCACCCACACTTGGATGCCAGCCGTAGGGATGCTGTGTCCGCTTGGGGCTCCTCTCCTCAAGCCTGCAGGGCTGTTTGGAGTGTTGTTATCTGACTTGCTAACTGGCCCAAGTCCTTCAGGTTTTCCACACAGGACTCTTGTTTTCCCCTAGAAGACTGGGAGAGAGGATGCACTCGCCATCCTGGAGGCAGTGCTTGCTTTGAGGCAGGGGAGGAAACAAGCTATCTGCTAATGGACACAGGCCTACACCGCTTTTAGCACTTAGACATTTCTCTCTTCTCTTTGTCATGACTCTTAGAGTTTGTTGGTTGCCAAGCACCTTTTAGCAAGTAAGTGCCAGGTGCAGAATTGAGCTGAGGTCATCTTCAAACTCTCTCCCAGAAGCCCGGCTGCAGGGTCTCCTGTAGGTTGTCGGGAAGCAGCCCAAAGCTGAAGAGGAGGATTGCTTTTACAGGCAGGCTGACCGGCATCAGACCCAGCTCTACCCAGCGGTCTTGGGCAAGTTATTCCTTTTGTTTGAACTTGAATCCCACTTCAGTAAAGCAGGACTAGTAAAATCTTCCCCCAGGCTGTACAAAGTAATGATTGTGAGTGTCCTGTATTCAGTCCCCAGTGGTTGGGCTATAGTTACCAGTGTTAGCTCCCTTCAAAGGTAGTCATCCCTCCCTCTTCCAGGGTTTGTGCCTATATATGGGGTACAAACTCCTGCTTTTGTGGACACAGAGCCCAGCTTTGAACCAATCTGTGTAAAGGCTGGATCATAACAGGAATTACCCCAAGATAGATTACCAAGGCTTCACATGCTCTTTCATTAGGCAAACCATTAGGCCTTCTTTGTGCCAAGCTAGTGGTTTAGATGGAGGGTGAACAAACCCACAGCCCAGCTATCAAGACACCTTTTATGTTACAAGGAAAAAACAGGAGATGAATGTGTTCACAGCCCACCAAGAAAACAGACAGGAAGCCTGCATTTCTATGCCAAGGTGAGAGGCAGAAGGATATTTGAGGCCCTGTGGACACAAAGGGGAGGGAGGTCTCCCCGTCTCACCTGAGTGTGAGAGAAAAGGTGGAACAGCCTTACCTGGGAAGTGTGGCTCATGAGTCACACTCAGGTGGAAGCTGAGTAGTAATGTCAGGGGAAAGCACATACAGAAAAGACAGAAGGGACAAATGACAGTGAGCCTTTAACGTGGCTGCCACCAGCTTCTTCCCACTTCCCTGTGCCCCCTGGAGTGTGCCCCCAGGCCGTGCTGGTCCCAGTCTTGGCGGAGTAGCAGTATGTAGAGAAGGAGATTAGAGCATTATTCAGAAGCCACATCTGTGGGACCTGAGTTCATCAGGGACAGGGCCCAGGACCTTCCTGGCGCAAGAAAGTGTTCATAAGAGCTAGTTCTTGTTGCTGTTGTGGTAGTAATTTTATTATTTCATACCAAAAAGGACCTCCCAAATTTTCACAGGTCACAAGTATAGCAATAATTTCCATTATCTTGGCCATTTAAGCTAATTTCTCGCAAATTCAATGTTGAATCCAGAGGGGAGGGTAGAGAACAGTTCTTTTTCCTATGTTCTCTCTGCAGTTTTCATTCTGCCCAGTAGCAGCTTAGCTTTTTTGTGGCATTAGGAGAATTCTCATTCTGGAATAGAATTTCTTCTGCTGTATTTGTAGTGTTGTCAATAGGAATATGATAGTGTTTGTTCATGATCTTGCTTAAATTTTATAGAAATGGTTTGGTATATAATTATATCCTTCATAGAAATCAAACAAATACCAGCATCAACTGGAAAATAGCCAGGCCATTTTAGGTTAACTTCTATAGTATTTTAAGTGGTCCCAAAATAAAGAACTAGCAGGAACTAAACAGTTATTACCTGTGAACTATGGTTTATTGAATTTAGCACATACTCTCTGCCGGGATGCCGTTCCTGACGTCACCATTTGAGGGCCGCTTGTATTCTTAGTACTATAATATGCATTCCTCTTGGCCATGTTCTTACTACCCACACTTGACAGGTGAGAACACAGTATGGGACCCTGTCAGTTGAGGTCACAGAACTGCACATGGCCTATTAGAAACTGAACCTAGCATTCTCCTGTAGTTTCCAAATTATTTCACCAGTTTTTGTTTGGCCTTAGTTTTTTTGTTTCAGACAATATATTTTGATCATATTCCTTCCCCTCCCCAGTTCCTTCTAGCGCCTCTCCATCTCCCTACCCACCAACTTCATGTTTTCTCTCTCTTCTCTACTTCTCTCTGTGTGTCTTTCTTTAAAAAAAAGGAGAAAGAAACAGCAAAAAAAAGTTAAAACAAAATATAACAGAAGTGTGCGTGCCCCATGGGGTCTGTTTTGACAACTATTCCTGGACACGGGTCCTGTCCTGGAGTGTAGTTGATATACTCGGTGATACTCTATTAGAGAAAATGGATTTTTCCTGTCCTAGCAATTGCAAATAGTTTCTTGGTTGGGTTGGGGGTTTTTATTCGACAGAACTGATACACATATGAACTCACAGAGTTGAACTTGAACTTGAACCTGGGGCTTGTTACATGGATTAGCGTCTGAACTCTGACCCTGATAGTTGGGAAGCAAGCACTCTTATCCTGCGGTCCTGCTTCTGATCATAAATGAAGGCTCCTCGCCTACAGAGAGCTTGATTTAAACTGAGTGGTATCCTTTCCTACTCTGCCTCTTTCTCTGTGGTCCTGCATAGTCTCCATCTCTCAGTGCTGACCCTTTTAGCCTACCTCACTTTGTCTGCCTCTTGGCTCAGACCCAAGATGCATCTGCTTACCATATCTTCTTCTCTACATGGGGCTTTCCAGAGCTGATGCTCAGTGCTTTTCAGCCTTTAGTCTACTCCTGGGCGTGCTCACTGTAACCTTACTCTGTCCCTCTCTTGACTCCTCCTGATTAATGGCATCAACTTACAGCTTTCTACCCTAATTGGTTGGTGTCACTAGAAGAGCTTTGACAAAATGCTTGGGTCTGGGTCTCATCTCCAGAAATTCTGAGGCTTGAGCCTTGGACCATTAGTATTTCTTAAAAGATTTTAATTATGTCTGTGTCTCTGTGAGTGTGTTCAGATTTGTGGGTAGGTCCTGTGCCTGTGCACATGCACAGAGGCCAGAAAAAGGCATGGGATGCCCTCCATCATGTTCCTCGTGTTCCTTTGAAGCAGGGTCTCTCCTTGAACCTGGGGCTTGTTACATGGATTAGCGTCTGAACTCTGACCCTGATAGTTGGGAAGCAAGCACTCTTATCCACTGAGCCATCTCTCCAGCCCCAAGCATAAATATTTTTAAAACTCATGATCCTAGTGTTCAGTTAGTGTTGAGGACACTGGCCAGAACACCCAGCCGTGTTGGCATCCTTTTCACATTCCCTCTCTGCCCAGGGGAGCCACCTGATATGTCGGGTGCTTTTTAAAAAGAACTGTTGCCATTTCTAAATACAATAAAGAAAATTTTGGAGAAAAGGTTAAAATCATCCCCAAACCTCCACCCAAAGTTAGTTACAGTTAATGGATAGACATACATATTGGGATGGGGGCCATGTGTGTGTGTAATTTTGCAGAGATGAGAATCTGCTTGGCATTCTGTTTTGTAACTACTGCTTTGTACTGTGAAGCTCCGCTCTCTTTAGAAGGCAAGAAAAGAATTCAGGTTGAGTGGCATCTTTGGAGGTGATTTAGTTTGGAGGGGAGCTTGGATGGCAAGGTGGCTCTGCCATATTTCCTGTAAGTATAGGAACTGCAAAGTCAGGGAATGAGCTGGAGACCTAAGGCCAGTGCACCTACGTTCATTCGCTTAGAGCATGAAATGGAAAGGCGCCTTTCTGCTGGCTTATGTGTAAATATTTGAGCGTATTGGACATATTGGTACCTAACGGAAGATGTGATGTGGAAGGGAAGCACAGAAAATAAACTTGTATATATCTCACTGCTCATAAAGAATACCCTTGCAGGTGTGAGGTGTTTGTTAGTGTCCTTCCTCCTAGACTCGTATAAAATCAGATGGGGTTTTTATGTGCACCAGCCTGCAGGTTACTGGGGAAATGCTCAGTGTGTTTAATCATGTTGCAGTCTTGTTTGTTTTTTTTATAGTAGGAAAATGTCTTTGGCTGGCTTCAGATGCCAGATTGATTTTGCTTGTGGGTGTCCAGATGCTGATGAGCTGTAATTAGCATAAGAAGGAGACTGGAAAGATGTTGAACATTCTTTCTTGGTAGCCAAACAGTGAATCCCCAAACAGAGGTTATCATCGGGTATCAGACACACCTGAGGCAACATTTTGCTCCTAGTTGTGGCTCTGCGCACTGGGGTGGATTTGGAGACTCCTGGACCCAGTAATGGCTGATTTTCCGCAGTTCAGTGCTTCTTCTTGAGGAGTCACTTAAATCCCAGAGTGGCCCAGAGAGGGGCCCTGGCCACTAGGTTCACTAGGTATGTTTCTGCCCTTATTCTTCTGTTTAGCTTGTGACTTGGACAAGTCATTTGCTCTCCCAGAACCTCACTTTTTCACTGTTTGAAGCTGGAGACAGCAATACTTCGCAGCCTAAGAGACGACTTAAGATAATGTGTAGGACGGCGATGGCTACAGCATGCAGCTGGTGGGAATTGTTCATCATGCTCGCTCTACTACTCCTGTGTTCTTTACACTTCTTTGTAACACTTTTTCTTTCTCCTTGATTCCAAAGTAGAAAGAAAATGATTGTTAGTTTGTTCCTTATTTGCTGCAAGGTACCATAAAAAAATTAAGCGTATGATTTTGATGATCACTAAAAGCATGCTTACAACTTCCTTAAATGTATTGATTAGTAATAAATCATGTTGCAGTAAGTATGCCTGCTGGCTGGCTAACTTTGGGAATGACAGTGTTCTAGCTGGTTAACAGGCTGACTGGCCCGAGGTGTCAGCCATGCTAACAGTGGATGGTAACTCAGGTTTATTGAGTATGACTGTATTACAGTATATGCAAGATGCTATACCTACCACCAACTTTGCATGGGGTGCCATTAATTGGCTTTATTATTTAGAAAACAGCCCTCCAAAAGTTAAGCATTTCCTCAATTGTGCACACAGTTTAAATTAACAGCAAGATCCTGAACGCACAGCTCTTAACACTGTGTTCAGTCCTCTCAAGGAACTACCTCAAGACCAGAAAGTTAAGTGACTTTTAGTCACCAAGGCAACAGTGCAGTAACTAGCTATTTCTGGAAATGGCAGAGGGAGACTGAATGATAGTGGCATGGCAGGGCAGGAAAACACTACCAAGTTTTTGGTATTGGACAATGTGGGATGTAAAATGTTTTTATAACTTCATTTTAAGTTTTAAAATAATGAACCATGTTCTGATAAGGTTCTTTCTGTATATGTCATATTAATTTAGGTAGAACCTTCTAAGTTCTACACTTGGCAGGGGTCTCAGCAGCAGTATAGTAGGAAAAGCATAGCCTTTTATTAGAACTTGGAGACCTGAGTTGAAGTCCCAGCTTGTGCCAGCTGTATGCCCTGAAGGAAGAACTAGATATCTGGTCTACCTGGGGAGAGAACTATATATAGATCATTCCCAAGAAAACTTACAAGATCAAAAGGGAGTAGGGACTTCCCACATGGACAAGACTGGAAGAGCTTTTGGGCAGAAGGAATAGCATGTACAAAGGCACAGAGATCACCATGGAACTCTAGGAAGGCCAGGATTCCAGTGTGTAGTACTAGGAGTGAATGCCAGTACAACAGACCACACTGCTACCTGTCCTCCACAAGATCAGACTGGCGACCGGAAGGTCAGAGGTCAGTCAGACATGTCTAGTCACAGTGTGTGACTCTTTAAAAAAAAGTAAGGAGCCACAAGTTATTATCCTGGTTGTCACCTGCAGTCTAAGGTCACTTGTGGATTTTGTCTCTGTAAGGCAGACCTTTCACTTTCCTCCATTTATGTTAGTTATGAATAGCACGTAGTACAGGTGCCTTTGAGTACAGTCTTGGTTCTTTCTGCACACTGTCCCTGTACCCTCAGTTTCTTTCCCAAATGATAGCAACCCTCTCTGTTCCTGGCTCACTTTAGGAACCCCTGCCTCTTTCCAGACTATCCTTTGCTCCTTCCAGGGTTCCAGAGAAGACAAGTGAAGAGGCACTACCTCCAGTACCTCTAAAACAGGAATCTGGCTGCACTTCTGATAATTCTCATTACAGATCTAGACTAAAACTAGACCCTGGTGTAGCATGTGAGACTAGCCCCTATTGCCTTCTCCAGCAGCATCTTGCCCTCCCTAGAATTCTGTTTCCAGTGGTCAGAGCTGCACAGTTCCTCCCAGCATGCCCCAGCATGCCTTTTTCTCCCCACCATGCTTCTACAGGGGGTGGGGTGAGTAGGAACCCTTTTATATGTTGTATCTCTTTAAGTAGACTCATTGAGAAGAAAGCAAATCATCTTTTATGGTGGGAATTTTCAAGATACCCAGAGGTATAAAAAGCATAACTACTGAGCTCTTAGCTTACCCATCACCCAGCTCTGATAAGTAGCATTTGCAAATCTGGTTTTATCCCCCTGCTCCCTACCCCGTTTTCCTGTAATGTTTTAAGACATTCCTAGACATGATGGAATTTTATCTCATATGGAATGTTTATAAAATCAATAACAAGTATAAATGAGAACCCTAAATTTAGCTATTTTTCTAGCTGGAATGTATTTGTTAACATTGTGAACATAGTTCAACAGTTTGATGTTAGAACTAGCCAAGCTCAAGGTGTCTCCACCATGTCACTATTGACACTTTTAAAGTAGGGCATACTTTGGTGTAAGAGGCTGTCCTGTGTGTTTAAGACATTCAGCAACACATCTGTCCTCCACTTACCAGAGCCTAGTAACACCTCCTGTCATCACAGATAAACACAGCAAAAGAATTGCAAAATATCTCCCACACTGGGCTCCTTCCCCTCATCCTCCCTTCCCCCACCTTAAGAACTACCCACACAGAGACAGGGAATGAAAGAAATGAGTGGGTTGTTCAATAGTCTGGGAAACTGAGTCCTAGAAGGAAACACACACTTCTGATTCTGATTGTACCTGTTAGTGTACTGGAGAATAAAGTCTGTTTTCTGTTCTCTGTGCCATATCCCACCATGCCACTCAGAGCTACTGGGTAAGAGCACAGGCTTCCTAGACATGGACAGAAGTCATGTGCTCCTTGTGGGTGTGACTCACTGAGCAGGACAGTCCCTGGGCCAGCTTAAGGGAACTCTAGAAAAACACCAGCAGCAGGGTATGTTGTTCCAGACCTGCCCCCATGCACTCATCTGCTGGTGCTGTCTGGGAAAGTCTCTCCTGGAGAATGCATCTAGGATTCCATAGCAATCCAAGGAGCATTTATTTCACAGAAATTACTTTGAAGTCCATTTTTGCCAGAGACCATCTGTTTTGTATAAAACAAGGGGACACTGGTGATTCATTGTATGGTTTTCTTCAAAATGGCTTTCTGTGTAGTTCCTTCAACTCAGCTCACTAAATAGTTCCTAGAAAGTTGGGTACTGGGAGACTTAGTTCCCTGGAATGGTAGATTTGGGGAAGTGGGGGAAGCTGGCCTTTAACAGTCAGATCCACTGATGTGCAGCTCCTACTAGCTCTGCCATCTTGGCTAAGGCACATGGCCTTTCTGAGCCTTATATGTTTTCATTTGTATAGGAAGAATAATTCACATAAAAGTGACCACAAATACTAAGAGGTGGAGGGAGTGCAGAACACTTTCCTGGTTTGTGTAAGGCCCTGGATTCCACCCAGGCACAGAAAGAGAGAGAGGGTGGGGAGTGGGAACTAGCTAGCATGCTCACTGTCAGGGAGCACTGACAGATGACTTCCCTCTTTGGGAAGACCCTCTGGAGAAAGCAGGAACATCCCTTCCCCACCCTACCCCCAGTCGTTCATTCTTTTCTTCTTTTTTCTCCTTCTCCTCCCTTCCTCCTTCCTTTTTCTCCTTCCTCCTTTTTTCTTCCTCTTTCTTCTTCTTTTGGCCAGTCTCACCGTGTAGCCCTGACTTACTATGTAGACCAACCAGACTGGCATCAAACTCACACATCCCGCTTCCCTCTAGTTCTTTATTATATACCTGTGAGATGGTTAATCTGATACATGGAAGAAAGCTTTGACATTAAACCCATATAGCCTGTGTGCCGGTAACAGCATGGAACCGTCCTCACACACAGTATGGTTTAGGATTCAGAGTCCTTTCTTCCTGAGGAGGGAACTGATGGACACCTGTTAGAGTGTGACCCCAAAGCATTTTCACAACAGAGTGGATTGCGTGTTTCTCCAGACATTTTCCTGTGTGAATGATCAAAGAATGATTTAGTTTGCTCATCTCAGACACAGAATTAAAGAGCTGTCTGTGTTCTAGCAGCACTGAAATACTTCCATCCTGTCACCATGAAACCCCTCCGGCCTCCCGCCATACCACATCAAGTTTCAAGCAAATGAACATGAGCAGCTTTGTGTCTGTACACAGAATTTTCTTGTTTCCATGGCAGTCCCTGACGCTCAACAGTTGGCAAGGCCTCAGGCATCAGAAGATGACTATGATGTTTAGTGTGGGAGGAGCAGGTGGGGCTGACTGTTGAGGACTGAGGCGGAGCCTCCTAATAAGATGAGAATGGTAGGGATGACTTTAACTCATTCCCAAAAGCCTTGACCTCCACTCTTGCATATCCTCCACCCATGCATATGTGCACACGCACTTCTTTCCAAAGCAGGTCTGCAGGGGTGGTTCCGGAGTATGGAAACAGCTCCCAAGTCTTGGGGCTGTGATGGTCAGCTCTGCTGCACCAGTTGCCCCCCATACTCAGGATGTACAGGTAGGGAAGAGCAGATCTGCTGACACACTGTGGGAGTATGCTGACATCCGTGCCTAGCCTCTGGCTATGAGTTCAGGCCAAGCAGGGTAGGCCAAGCAGGGTATGCAGAGCAGGTATACTATGCTTCACCAGCCCTACAGAGCTGTTTGACAATGCATTGAGCTGGCCATCGCGGACACTTTACAAAAGAAAAATGTCACACTGCAAATATCCTAGCCGTTTGTCTCATTTTAGGATCTAAAGATGTTTTTATGTGCTTCATGGCAAAGGAGTGGCAGGAACTAGATAATGCACTTCCCAAACCCAGAAAGAGCTCATAGGCCACAGCGAGCTTTCATTTAGATGAAGTACTCTGAAAGTAAAAGGCAGGGAACTGAGCTGAACTCTGACTGATGCAGGGCTGTCCTTATCAGAGGCCTCATCCAAGCTTCCATGTGGCCAAAGGAGCTCTATTCCTCCCTCCCTCCCTCCCTCCCTTCCTCCCTCCCTCCACTCCACAATGCTGACACTTAGGGGTATCTGCTGTAAAATGAGGGTGTTGAACTCTAGGCAAAAGCTTCCTGGTCCTTTCTACCAAAGTCTGTGATCTGTGTATGGTCATGAAAAGAGTCCTGAAGAGAATGGGAGACTCATGCATTTTTATCAGCAGTTGATCTGCTCCTGAAGCTTCCCCTGTTGGGATGTGGGCTGCTTCTGAGAATAGGCGTGGCTGTGTGCACATCCCTTTGCTTAGGGCCACCCTCAGGATGCTCATGACCTCTCTTTTTACTGTGGGAATCCTAGGAAAGAACTTAGGGATAGGGTGTCAGTTAGAAGATGCAGGACTACTGCTGGGAGCTAGAATCACAAATACTAACAAAAAGAATTCAGCGATATGTATGTTTCTCCAGGTAAGACAAACCCAGAGGCCAGCTGGACCATTCTGACAGTGTCCTGGTGTCCTGTCGTTCTTATCTTGAGGCCAGAAGTGTTTGTTGGCTCTCACTGTGCCCCAAGCAACTATAAAGGGGCCTGACTAGTCTTTTCAAGATTGCTTTATGGTCCCAAATGGCTACTAGTGCTCTGGTTATAACTCCTATATTCCAGAGAGCAGGAAAGAAAGAAGGGGGAAGGGCAGAAGGGGACATGTCCCTTCTTATAAAGGTTCCAAAAGCTAGTCAAGTGTAAATCACTAATGTAAAGTTACCTATAGGGTTCTGTTTGTTTTGTTTTTATGTTGATCAAAATATCTCTCTAACTGAAATGTGCTCTAGTACTAAGAGATCTGAGGTGGACCAATGTGTGTGAGCAATGGCAGTTTCAACCCTTCTGCTTGCTGTCCTCGGTATATGGCTTCTTGTGGCAGTTTGGCCAAGCCTGCATTGGGTTTTAGAAGTCCAGTGGTGCTCCCTAGAGCCATTGTCATAAGGCCACACTGCTGCTGCTGGGACAATGGGGTTGGTGTCCCTGACAGATCACGTTGCAGGAGCCAGAGAAAACTGCAGGTGAAGAGTCCCCACTTCAAGCTCGTCATGGTGCACACATGGTAGGTGTTGCATGCAGCTCCTCCATTCTTCCTTAAGCCTGGACGATCCTACTCCAGGAACTCTTCTCCTAGGGAGGAGCCTTGGGCCTATGAGAAGCTATGCCTTTCAGCCCTTTCTCCGTAGGCTCTGGAAGCCAGGTTGTACAGCACAGAGCATTTCCCTACTGTTCCAGGCTACAGTTTTATCAAGATAACACCTAAATACTTCCCTAATTCACATGCTGCTAGGCTATTGAAGGGAATCCCAGGGGAATGGCAGTGACAGAGGAGTCAACCCAGGCAGCACCTGCACCTGCTCTGCACCCAATAGGTGCTCCATGTTTGCGGAGTCTCATCATAGCCCAGAAGTGAGAATATTCAGTTCATTTTAGTTATGTTTCAGGTAGAGTGGGCTTCAATGGGAAAGACATTCACAGTTTCAAGTAACACATATGAGAACTCCTTTTTGGAAAATCACCTTTGGAAGTTACTTCATTTATATCCCAGGTTCACTTTTCTTCTTTCCTTCTCCTTCTCAGCATTTTCTTAGGAAAATTTTCAAACATAGCAAAGGTGAAAGAAAGGCTCAGCGAATTCTGCCATCCCTGCCATCAGGATACAGTTAAAGCACCGCTCTGTTTCCTTTACCACGTCTGCACTGCTTTTCCCTTCTCTCATTCTTATGCTTTATTTTTGATACAGAAAGTAAGTTGCAGACAAGTTATACTCCAGCATGTTTATCATTAACCTCACATTGTTATTGCTTAGTTACGACTGGGATACACAGATCCTGAGGAGCTAAGAAAATTTGCTTTCCCTAACAGACCCTTGTCCCCACCCCCACAGAGGTGACCTAGACCCTCAGTTGAGGCTCACACAGTGTCGGCTTGTCTGAGTAAGTCATTCACTCTGCATGCCCTTTGTGAGATTTGTTCATAATTGGGGTCTCTTTTTTTTGTTGCCGAGTAGAATTCTGTTATGTGGATGAACTTTTCCACTCTTCCTGTTAATAGGCTGGTTAGAATTGAACTATGGGAAACAGCCAGGAACGTTTGTGTCCCAGTCTCTGTGGTCCTGTTTCATTATGAATGAAATGAATGCTGGGTCATTCATTAGTTTGCATCTTTTTGATAACTGGAATCTCAAGCTATCTACGTCATTCTCATCCTATAGTCAAGAATAAGGTTCCTAAGCTATAGGATGGAAAAAAGATCTGGAATGAGTTTTTCTTCAGGTGTGGACTAGAGGTCTAGTCTCCTAGCTCCATCCCTCTCCCTCTCTAAAAAAGAGGGCTGGACCTGAGACTCTCTCTGGAAGGCCATTGACTATTTCAGGTTTTGCTTAGGGACATCTGAATGCCGTGAGTTGTGTTGTTGCCTGTGTTTCTGTAAGATGCCCGTCTGACCTGGCTGCTCCTCTGTGTGCATCCCTCCCTGTCCCTTTTCCATTATGATCTTCTGGAACACAGAACCAGCTGCCTTTTCCTGCTGTCTGCTCTGTATCCCATGGGACACAATCCAGATTCTAGTCAGAGGTTCGGGGTTCTTGCATCTCCTATATTTAGCTGTTTGTTTCACCCTCCATCCCTTGCCCACCCCCAGTGAGTGATCTGCCCTTCACATCTCTGTCCCCAGCCTCTTGGGCATGTCCTTACCCCTTTGCCACTGTGATATATTGCTTTGAAGCTGCAGGGTTTCTTTTGTCCTGACCCTCTCAGAAAGCCAGCTCCTCTTTTCATTCCCTTCTCAGGGATTCAGTTATTCCGTATGTGTGTGTGTGTGTGAGTGTGTGTGTGTGTGTGTGTGTGTGTGTGTGTGTGCAGCAGGCTTTTACCATGAGCCTCATTATGACATTGATTCAGCATAAGTTAAATGATGCAGGACTGAAACTCACCCAGTATCACTAATTGGGAGAGCTAGCCTCTAGTCAGCACCAGGATATGCAAAAAAAAATCCTCAAATGCAGCAAGGGCTAGACTTTTCTATCTGAAGGGTAAATAAGGAAACACACGCTTTCTAATGGTAACGTTTAACGTTCTCTTTTACTTCCTCTTAAATAATCCTCTCTGAGAATCTCCACACAGCTACATTCTTTACATACAACTACATATCTCTCTCCTACACGGCCACACATCTCTACACACAGTTGCATCTACAGTTGCATCTTCCTTGTCCCCACACAGTTACATACCTTCACACATTCTCCACACGTTCCCCACACAGTTACATACCTTCACATTTCTTCTTACATCTCTCTTTCAGCACACACACCCTCATTCACATCCTGCACAGCCCTTTCCAGCATCTCCCCCACATAGCTCAACACAGCTTCCTCTCCTCACAGCCAAACTCTGGACAGTTATGTTACATTTTCAGGACCCAACCCATTCTCATAACACAGGATAAGTCATATGGTTTCTCTTAGGCTAGGGAGGGTAACATTGACCAGCCAGCGAGTAACACTGGCCATAGCTGAAATGCTTAGGGTTCTCAGACAGAAAGTAAACAGTTGGCTGAAACTTGAGCCTGTAACATAAAATGAAGCTGGGACTATGTGCAAAAAGACAATTACCATAGAGTGTTGTGTCTACCAAAGTTGCTTCTAGCCTGACCTTGAATCAACAATAAACAACACCTGAGAATTCATCCTTGTGGATTCTCTTGAATTTGTTCTGAAGTCTTAAATTAGTTGTCTTTGTAACTGAGCATACTGTAACTTTCCTACGTCAATCTGAGTAATAAAAGTATCCTAGTATTGTTTCTATTTATCAAAATTTTACAGTTAAGTAAAAATCATCTTCCTGACAATCCACAGCTATATGTGTGCCCAGTATATGGAATATATACACGAGATAAACACACAATCTGTGGGAATAATACCTGTGGCTAGTATTAGGGAAGGAATGTGGCAGCACATGAGAGAATCACAGCCAGAAGCAAGTGGTCATTTACAGTCAGTAACTCCACAACTTTGCCTAGTA
Organism: Ellobius talpinus; assembly: GCA_001685095.1. Taxonomy (NCBI): domain Eukaryota; kingdom Metazoa; phylum Chordata; class Mammalia; order Rodentia; family Cricetidae; genus Ellobius; species Ellobius talpinus. Next base: position 21,730 of record LOJH01001584.1, read on the forward strand.
GGACTCCCCAACAGACAGTCATTCGTTTCTGGCAGGTCAACCTACTGAACACTAATTGTCACCTGCTGTATGCTCCCATGGCAGCTCTCAGCAACCCAGCCTTTGAGGAGCTTACTTTCTCTTCAGGAGACCTGTGGATTAGTGTGGCAAGGGCTCTGATGGAAAGCAGGGTGTAGGAGCACTCCCACACATCCTCCCCGACACTCCACTTCGAAAGCTTAGTCAAGTAGCCTGTGGTTTTTATTTGCCTCGCTAGTGGGGTTGGGTGCTCTTTTAATATTTAAGGGAGAGGATCGAGTTTACTTTCTGTAGAACTGACTAGGTGATTTGTTTCCTAGCTGTTGTGATACAAATTCCTTTTCCTAATTGAGCCTCTAGTTTCCTGTCTGGAAATGGGAAGACTGATCAAAGTAACCTGTAGAATGTTGTGAGTGTGAAATGACATGCAGTGTGCACACAGATGCATGATAGGTTTGCATCTGCGTTACCATTTTAAGGACCCACATATGCCTGCCATGTATTGAATATTCAGGAAACATTTGGGAAGAGTAGGAATGTATGTATTTTATGTGTGTGTTAAAGAGACTATATATAGATGCTCACACAGATCCATCTGTCTTTCAAAGAGTGTTTGATCTGACTGGCATCAGTATTCAGCTGGAGGGACTGAGCACACACGTGTAACTCTGTATGGGTTGCCACATCCCTGACTAGGCAGATGTCCATTATCGTGAAATGTAAGAAGAGAACAAAATTAATAGTAAAGGCAGAAGCGTGTAATACTGTGGCTTGATTTGACAGGGCCTCCTGCTACTTCAGCTGCCAGTGCCGGCCATGCAGTAGATTAATCTGTATTCCAGCACACTACTGCTGAGGCTGGGATCGATCTAATTAGGGTATTTTGAACATCCTGTTTGCATCTAGCATCTAACCAGAAACCAGGTAGTCTGTCCATCTGTGTAGCTGAAGGGAGGTGGGCAGTGGGTTCGGTACTAAAACTGGATGGTGTAATTTTAGAGTATGAAAACAGCACTGTTTGGTTTCCTTAGAACAAAGGCGCTGAAGGCCTTGGGTGCTGAGTGGAAACAAAGGCAGTGCTGCAGCGTGGCCTTGAATTTTAAAATAGCCCTTTCCATCTGACCCGAATATGGGCCTGATGTGTGAAATACAGGAGCCACTTCCATCCTGCTAGAACCCTGGCTGACCCTTGTGTGTCTGTCTTTAGCCAGCTATTTGGGCTGTTAGAAGGCAGGCGGAGGTTCTGAGACTGCAGTGGCCAGCCAAGCCTGGCAGGATGGACGATGGCTCAGCAGGTAAAGGGGCTTGCTGCCAGCCTGAGTTTGATTTCTGGGGCCCACATGGTAGAAGGAGAGAGCCAGCTCCTCTGACCTCTGCATGCACTGCAGCACATGTAGATACACATGTACGTGCACGCACACAAGCACACACACACGGTCGTCCAGATACGGGTAGCTTTATATTTATTCATAGTCTTGCATTCAAGTTGATTCCCGCCCTGCTCCTGCCTTCTTTCTCTCTTGACCCTCTGCTTACTTGCCACACTGATCTCTTCTGTCCAGGTCCTCGGCTTCGGCCGGCTTCTCAGCACCCTCACTCGTGCTGCTCTTCCTGCCTGTTTTCTGCCCACTCTGCTTTGAATGTGATTGCACCTATTTTCTGTTTTTCAATGGCTTTATCAAAGACATATTACACCTTAGGTGGAGGAGAGCTTCGTATTTTGGTGTATATGGATTCTGGGTATGGGTGTCATGTTGTTACCAGTATGCCCAGTGCCCATTGGTTGCCATTATTTCTGTTGTCTGTCATGTCATTCAGAGGCATCTGGAGGGCAGGATCAGTGTATGTCACTTCTGTCCCCAGACATTACCTGACACATGATAGAATTCCTGTGCCTGCTTTAACCTAGGGTCCTCCTCTTGTGGCCAGCTCTGTTGCCAGAGCCTCCTCTTCCTTTCTGGTGATTGTAAGCCTGCCCTGCCATTCACACTGAAACTTATCAGAGATCCTAGCAGTACCTTCCTGGGATTTGGAGGCACAGAAGGAGTAAGAGGACATTGCATTTAGGAACTGTTGTGTACCTCATCGCCCCCTCCCATCGCCTATCCCTCATTATAACAGACCTTTTACTATGAGGAATATTCCACTCGTCACTGACTTTAGGAATGTTCCCGGTCTGTGCTTCCGAAACTAGATGTGCCCATAAAACTCGGACTCCTGGCTTCTGCCAGCCTACCAACATTACTTCAAACACCAGTGAGCTCAAGCTCTCTGTTTGTCTCTCCTTGGTGTCAAAAGAGGTCTTTTCCTCCAGTCCCAATTCTGACCTTCGGCTCTTCTCACCCTGTCTTTTCAGCTCCTCCTCATGTCCCCTGTGTCCCCTGCATGCCACTTAATAGTGTTCTCTGCTGTTACTCCCCAGCCTTGTTCATAGGACAGCAAGCTGCTCCACAGCCAACTCTTTCATCTCCATGATCTGCTGCTGCTGTGGTGCCTGGCACATAGAAGCTGTCAGAATGCTTTATGCCCTATCACTGACCTGAAGTTGTGCAACTCCAGAACGAGAAGCTATGTTTTATAGTTCGGCAAATTACGTATTCTCTTTTCAATAAATGGTTATTATGGCTAAATATGCTCATTTTTATTGAAAGGTAAGCCTGCCTGCTGAGATGTCCTTGTCCTTCAGCTCCCTGTAAACAGCTACGCCTGCCTCAGGGATGTCTGCAGGTCCCCAGATTTGTGGATTTTATAAACAAGTCACACCCAGTACTTTGTTTTAATCTATTGTGGGATTAAAGGACAAGAGTGAGGTTGGCCTTGCTCCATTTTAGTGTTATAAAGGTTTTTTCTCACCAGGACCCAGGCAGGCAAGCACACTGCAGGAACTGTGGGCCCAGAACAGTACTCAAGGAGAGAACTGAGCTTTCGGCGGATGCACAGGCGAGAGACTCCCACAGTGCTGTTTGTGGGGTGGTGTGGCACAGCTCAGATTGCCATCTGGTGAGTGGGTACTGTGCACATGTTTCCCTTGAGACAGCATATCTAATAGGTGGGTAGGGCAGCCTCATTTTACAGACAAGAAAACCGAGGCAGATAAACCACCAGCCTGCGGTATAATAGCTAGGGAATGCTGGGGACAGGATTTGAACCCAAGTCTGGTGAATTCACTGTCCTCATCTGGAGCAGACCCCAGTTCGAGTGAGTTCTCCGCACTTGTTTCATTCTCTGCAGGAGATCTAGTATCCTTCCTTATGAGCAGGCCGACCTGAAGGCAAGTAGCTCCTCTCACGGAGTGAGTTGCTGCTAACCAAACGCATGTTGGGGTTTGGACCTCACTTATTTTTAAGAAACACTGGTTTGTTCAATTCTATGCAGTGATGTGTACTAGGAGGCTACTTGAAATGCTGTTCTAGAAAGACCTGCTTGGGGTAAGAAGCAAGGATTCTTAACTAAGGGACCATCGCTAAGAGATGAGGACACTCAGAACGCCCAGGCAGAAGTATTCCTCGCATTCTCCAGTGTCCTGATTTGGAGGGAGGAAGGATTGTAGATTTTAGATTCCCGTGCCCCTTTCCAAATGTGTTTTTACCTGAGGCAAGTCATACCCTTCCCTAGACCATCGTTTCTATATGCAGAACCCAAAGGAGGCGGGCTCGAGAGCTCTCGCTCCTCCTTCCAGCTCTGAAAAATCATACACCTCTAACTGCCCTGGAAAATCAAACTTTTAGCCCTCTGCATAGGTACCATCTAGTTCATTGCTAATCGCCCTGGAGAGGCCCTGAGGAGAGTAAAGCTAGGGAAAGGATGGACCAGAGCCACCCCTCCAGGCAGTTTCGGTAATTAGTGTAGAGGCAGCCGGTTGTCTGTCTGTTGAGCAGGGTGCCCAGCAGGCAGGGAGTTACACGGGCACAGTGTCAGTGCTGGCTTTGACATTCTACCAGGATGCCCACCTCCCTCACTAGTGAATTGAAAACTAGATTTATCTGAACTTTCCCTTTGTGGATTCCAGGTGAAGGGTGTATAGATGGGTATGGTGTGGTGTGCGGCACATGTATGTGGTGTGTTATATGTGTAGAGTGTGTGTGTGTGGTAGGGGGATATGGCAGGTATGTCTGTGTGTTTTTCCTCTGCAGTGGCGCTACCACATCTGCACGTCCACATTGACAGCTCCATAGCCATCCTTCACCTCCATTTTATCCTGTCGAAATGACAGAGCAGCTGAGCAGCGCTGGCCAGCAGATAAACCTGTTATCTCCTCTGCTCTCTGTGCCAGCAGCTCTCCCCATCTCCTTGGTGTATGAAAAATTGACACCACCTTGGGCTGAAATCTGTTCTTAGGGAAGCTACATTTATTAATAGCTAATGAAACCTGTGTACTAAAACTTGGGGTGGTTGGAGCGTTTCCCTCTGACATATGACAGGCCAGAGCTTACAGAGGTAGAAGGAGCATGGAGCTTCGGGTTTGCTTGGCTTAAAGCCCTATCAATCAGGCAGATGACAGCTTGCTTAGTGTACTGTGCTGATGGTCAAGGTTTCTCCTGCCTAGACTAAGCAAGCTGTAGGCATGCATGCTCAGAGGATTTGGTGCCAGAAGTGATCCTTTCAGAGACCATATTTCCCTCCTTGAAACGTACTGCTCTGGATGCCCTCCCCAGACACCAGTAACCCCTGCCCTCTTGGTAAGGTATATAAAGAACACTCCCTTGGTACTTTCTCATCCACCAGAATCAGCAGGATTCAAAGGGAAAATGACTGCAGAGTGAAGTTCTGGTTCAGTATTTGTGGAACTATGTAAAACTCAGTCTCTTCTTTATTTAGACTCTGAAAGAAATTGCTCTGGAAAGACTAATTCAGTAACGTAGAGAAGGCGGGTGTTATTCATGCCTTCCTCCATATGGCCTTTTGCTTCATGTTAGCCTCATTAAAATTGTGGGTTTTCGTAAATCCACAGTTACATGGTGCCTGTCTTGTGGGTACAGTGAGCCCCTGTGGGGCCTGTTTTCAGGCTGATCTGGTTTCTGGCCCCTCTTGTCCTTTAACAGGGGATTGGTTTTTGTTTATGGGAAACATAGCAGCGAGGAAAGGGTTGCCGTTTGGAGTCAGAGAACATGGATTCTGCTTTTTTAAGCATGGGATCACAAATTAACCTCTCCAAGCCTTCAATTCCAGATTAATAAGACTGAGATAAAAGTGTTACCTTTCTCATAGCTTGGCTATAAGGTGTGTAGACAAAATAGTGTGCTGTCGTACGTGCGCGACAATTGGTGACGAGGTACCATACCTGCTTTCAAATAGGATTGGGGAGAAGGGTACTGAGAGCCAAGCCCATGGCCTCATGCATGTTACAAGCATTCTGCCAACTGAGCTGTGCATCTAGCCCTCAAATAGGTATCTGAAGCATCTTTAGAGCAAAACAGTAGGCCGGTGCTAAGTCTGACTTTGAGTAAGAACTTCCAAAAGACAAATGGCAAACTAAGGAAAATATTCAAAACATACACAAAGAAGGTAGTTTCCTTAACCTACAGGGATCCCTTAGAAATCAAAATTAAGAAGACTAAGTTCACAGGAGAAGCCATGCAAATGTTAGTAAGCATGGTATGATGAGTAAATCATGTTACCATGACTATGCTAAAGGAACCTGGTAGCTGAGTGTGCCTATGAGGGTGTTTCTGGGACAGATTAGCATTCAGATCAGATAGCTGAGTAAAGATCATCCTCCCTGTGTGGGTGGGCATCACCCCCATCTATTGAGAGCTCCAAATATAGTAAGGGGGGCAGACAGCCCTCAGATATGGTTCTTAGCCCTCCAGACAAAGACTGGGGCTTAGTGTATTTGGCCTGAGCCTCGGGCCATGGAACTGCTCCTCTGGCTTCCCTAGGTCTTCAGCTTGCAAGTGTGTCTCCACAGGCACCAAATACCAAACCCTTACCACACACCTCTGTATTCTAGGGTATCCTGCAGTACCCTGTGTCTAGGGAACCCAGTTCATGCACATAGGAAAAGAATGTTGGACAGGCACATGCTAATCAGGCGGCAGTCAGGTTCTACCTGTCTGGTTGTTGTCATTTCTCTTGGATGGTGTGCACTGTGAGGAAGGGTATAGGGAGATGGATACTTAGCTACCAATCCCTTTTAGATATTTTTATTTATTTCTTGTGCATACACACATGATGTAGGGGGAGGGCACATGTGCCACAGCCAACACATATGTGGCGGTTAGGACAACTTTGTGAATCAGTTCTTCCTTCCCACCTTTATGTGGGTTCCAGGGATTGAACTCATCTCTCCAGGTTTGCATGGCCAGTGTTGTTTGATTGATTTTCTGTACCTGGATAATAGGTTTCTCCACTGATACAGTAAGCCAGATCAAGCCAAATTGAAAAAGTGTAACAACAGGTTTATTTGCACAAAGCAACTCCCAGACTGGTTCTCCAGTTCCAGAACTTGAGGCCAGAGAAGCCGCATGCCCAAACTAAAGCAGGGAGTATAGCCTGTCGGCGAGGGGTAATGATGTGTCTGCCACAGACTGGGTTTGTGCCCAAGTAGTCAAAAGCTGGAATGCTTAGGTGGGGACTTGGGCTGCTGGCAGCAACAGGGGAGGGGGGAGGAAGTTTCAGTAGTTGCCAGGAATGCAGACCTGGGCTTATTGGCATCTTTTCTTCTTTGGAGATCCTCTGAGAGGGCAGGTTTTGTTGTTCGTTTGTTTGTTTGTTTTTAAAGATTTATTTATTATGTATACAGTGTTCTGTCTGTATGCTTGCTGGC
>LOJH01001584.1:28643-47814 GCA_001685095.1 Ellobius talpinus
GCTGGGAATTGAACTCAGGACCTTTAGGAAGAGCAGTCAGTGCTCTTAACCTCTGAGCCATCTCTTCAGCCCCAAGGGCAGGGTTTGAAGAGAGGGACAGGAATGGGGCTTTCCAGATCACACAGGAGTGAACTGGAGGTTCCATCCAAACATTGTCTTTACCCATTGAGCCATCTCTCTGGCCCAAATGACATTAAACATTTTACATGTGATTTTCATGAGTCACGTTTCTCGTTATTAAGAATATGCCATAAGGAAAAACAACATAGAAAAGTATGCCAGAATATGTGAATATCATTGCCCTTAATAACAAGAAAAAAAAATCTCAAACTGGAAGCTACCAAAAATACCCAGAATTGGCTCACTAGTTAAATTCAGTGGCATTCTATATACCCATTTTAAAAAGGAAGTATATTATATTTGAGGATATATATGTATATAATATAAATTTTCTCTTGAGAATATTACACAAGATACTTTGTAGTTTTTTCTTGGGAAGGCAAAATAGTGGGAAGAGAATGGGAAAAGAAAAATACCAGTATAGATACACATAAATAGTATATTTGTGCCTTGTGTAGTTTCATTTTTACCACATGCATCCATTGCATTCTGTTGGGACCAACAATAAAGCAATAAGGGATGCTGCTTCCTTTGGGTACCATGAATTCATCCTTCAGCTTCCTAATAGCCAAGATAGAGGGAACATTGGTAAGGAAAAACAAAAACAAAACAATTCATCAGGAAAGAGACATATTCTAGGGTTGGTCTGTAGGAGGAACTGTAGTTGCTGAGATGGGATTAAACCTTGATGTGATCTTGTCTCTGCAGCCTACTCTAAAGCCACTGCTGGTCGTGATTGGTCACTTCCCACAGCTGGTCTTCCATTCCCCACATGCACATGACACTCCACCCAGACCTTTATAGATTTGTTTCCCTGGCTTGGAATGTTCTTTCCTCTTCTACATGGCTACCAGGATTTAGGAATTTCAATTTTGTTTCTTCCAGTGGGAAGCATTAGGCAGATGTCCTCTGCTCCCAAGTGTCCCATACCTACCAAGTTACTGAGCCTGCACAGGGCACTATAATAGTTGATTTGTCCTCCCTATCCGTAAGGAGCTCCTTCAGGTGGGGGTGCTGTGTTGTTTGGAGCCCTAGGCACTCACCTGTTGCAATCAAGAGCTAAGTGGTGAATGGCTGTCTGTCATCTGAAGGTAGGACCGTGCCTACCCCCTGCACCAGCTAGCTGTGGGCATGCTCCACTGTGCTCTGGGCCTGACTTTTTCCATCCATGCAGAGGAGGTTGTTTTGGACACTGGATGAGAACTGGCTGATGTTCGCTCTCCTTCTGCGGTTGTCAGATGCCTTATATGTGTACACAGAGGTTGTTCCCAGCTGCCGTGCTAAGTGATTTCAAAGTTTCAGAGCTGAGTATGTGAGATTCACTGCATTCTTTATGGCTTCTCTCACACCTGTTCACCAGCTGAAGGGCTCAGAGCCCCAACGTGCTCGTTCAGCCTTGACTAACAGAATTGTGGGTGTCCCACCCTCTACCTTCTGGCCTTTTCTTCCTGGCTCACCCAGAGGCCTTGCTTTCCCTGACTGTGCCTTCAGAGCTATCCCTGCTTATGCTACTGCCCTCTCCAGAGCAGAGCCCTGGTTGGTTGTCTGTAACCTGGTTCTTTCTGTTCCGCATACAAGGCCACATTCCTCTGAACCTGGACTGGGTGCTTTACCCAGAGGTATGAAGGCATTAAAGAGACATCCAGAACTCAGTAATGGTCTTCGTACAGAGAGTCTGCTTCCTTCCCATTCATTCAGCAAGGCTTCCCAAAATACCTCCTGTATATGCCAGGCTGGAATGGGGGTGGGGATGAGAGGTAAGCAGTGACCAAAGCAGACTGGAGCCCTTGCCTTCCGGCAACATATACTCTGAAGGAGATAGTGAACAAAATCAGTAACACTCGGCACTTAATGTGGAGAGAAGGAAGGCTTAATGAGATCTAGAACTGCTGTGTTGCAGCTTTGCATTTTCAAAGAGTGTGGACAAGGGAGTCTGCTGGAGAAGGCTGAGGCCCTTGAGTCTAAAGAGTAAGCACCGGGGTGACTGCATTGGCCTTCACTGACTGTTGCTTCTTGAAGCAGGAGCACCCAGCAACAGAAGCAGCAGTCAGATGAAGGTCAGGAGCCATTGCTGAAGAAATATCCTTATGTCCTGTGAAGACTATGCCCAGGGACAAGGATGAAAGCAAGGACACCTGCTCTCGGGCTGTGGCATGTTGTGGGCAGGGGTGAGAGTAATTGAGACCAGAGTGGGGGACAGTGATGATGGTGTAGAGCTGGAGTCACATCTGAGGGAGAACTAAAAGGTGTCTTCATGAAGGATCTGCTGTGGGGCTTGAGAACCTGGTCGCCCTAAAGTGAATGAAGCAGGCTGGAGAGGGAGGGTAGGATCTTGCCGTTAGCTGGGTACGCTGAACAGACCTGTCAGACAAATATGTGGGAGAAGCAGTGACTGTATGACTCGAAAGGACATTCAAAGGACAGGTCTGGCTACAGGTTCAAGTTCATGAGTCTCAGCATGTCAATGGTTTCCAAAGACATGAGACACAATACAGGATGAACCCAGCTCTGCAGATATCTGAGAACAAAGGCTTCTGGCTTAAGTTGGGGACATGAGGGGTATAAGTAAAGGAGGACACACCCAAGCCCAGGATGTCACAGCAGATGTGGGATGCTTCCCTGTGGCTCTTTGAAGTTCACAGTCACAGAACTCAGAACTCTGGATAGCACCTACATATGAAGGTGCTCTTCAATTGTCAGATATCATCTATGTTGAGAAATTTTTCCCATTTTTTTTTAAAAATTATTTTGTTATCTTATTTGTATGGGTGTTTTGCCTCCATGTATATCTGTGTAATGTGTATGTGCCTGGTGCCTACAGAAGCCAGAAGAGGATGTCAGATCTCCTAGAACTGGAATTATAGGCATTTGTGAGCTGCCATGTTGGTGTTGAGTTGAACCCAGGCCCTTAACCACTGATGCATCCCTCCAACCCCCTCTTTTTAGTGTGTATATGTGCATGTCTCCGTGAGTGTATGCCAAGTATGTGTGGGTACTGGAGGTATAGGCAATAGTTAGCCATCCAATGTGGCTGGGAACCAAACCTTAGTCTTCTGAAAGAGCAGTGAGCACTCTTAACCTCTGAGCCATCTCCCCAGCACCAACAATTTATTTCAGAATAAACTTTGTCATTTCCTTATGAGTAGGTATCTGTGACCTCCTATTCAAGGTCATTGCTGAAGGATTTTTAAAACTGTGGTGTGCGTGCATGTGTGCATGTGTGTGTGCAACTGCACAAGTGTAGAGCTGGAAGACAGCCTTGGGTGTGAGTCCTCACTTTCTTCTACCTTGCTTGAGACAGGGCCTCTTGTTTGCTGCTGTATGTACTAGGGAGCCCTCCTCGTTGCTCCTGGGGATTCTCTGTCTCGCTGTAGAAGCACCAGGGTTGCAGACGTGTTCTACCAGGCCTGGCTTCTCTGTGGGTTCTGGGGATATGAACTCAGGTCCTTATGCTTGCACAGCCATCCTTTACCCACAGAGCCATCTCTCATGAATCTTTTAATGATTAAAGAGAAAGCTGTCTTCAGAAGTGATGCCTGCGCCATAGCCTGCAGTTGTCTCCTTTGCAAGGCTGGGGTAGCACTGTCTGAAGGAAGCTGCTGGGCTGCAGAGCTAAGGAGGCTGGCACAGTGGGACGTGCTCACCTTCCAGCCCCCCTCAACATCAAGTCGGGGGTCAGCTCAGCAGAGTTTGGACACTATCACACTTTGTATTTCATTCCAGGGCAGTTGCCAAGGAAAGTTGCAAGGCAATTTGAGAAGTGACAGAACATTTCTCATTCATCCTTCACTCATGTCCTGGCTGGTGTTCGTATTCTGTTCACAGGGCCTTTCTCTAAGTGGGGGATTAGTTTGAGATTCTGTTGTGGACAATACAAGTCAATTAATTCCAGGCAAGATAGAAATTCTCACCTCCCTTTGGTCTCCTTGCTCACTCTGTCCTTGAGGATGTCATCCCTTCTGACTGTATATCTGTGCGGCGTGCCCAGATAAATTTAGTTTTCTGATGACACCATTGAGGTTCTTGTCTTATTAATCAATAGTCTCAGTCATTGACGCCTCCTTTCTCCTCCTCTGACTGAGCAGACTGGCCTGAAAAGGTAATAATTACTGCTGTGATCTCAGCGTGTTCTCTTCTTTCCTTCCCACCCCAGAGCATGTTTGTTCGATCCTGGCTTCCCTCCTACGCAACCTGAGAGGGCAGCAGCGGACCCGGCTTCTGAATAAATTTACCGAGAATGACAGCGAGAAGGTGGGTAACTATGACCATGAAGATAGGGGCAGGACCAGAGTGCTGGGGAGACAGCTCCTCACCTGCGGGGTGCTGGTGCCAGTGCTTCTCCCCTGTGCTGTCTTCTCCAGCATCTGATTCTGATGCTTTGTGTCTTGAAGGTTCCTGCGTTTTCAGTCTTGTGTTCAGATGTGATTCCCCTCGAATGCCAGTGCCTCTTGGGGTGGCAGCTGGGGCTTTTCAGACCTGGGAGAGGAGAGTATAAGAGGGTTTAGGTTAGGGTGTAGGGGGTGCACAGCATAGCCAGGTGACTGAGAACATGCTTTGGAGCCAGAGGTCTGTAGTTAAAGCTATTTTGCTACTTTCTAGATATGTGGGCTACAGACATGGCTCAGGCACTTGGCATGTAATCACAGAGACCACAGTTTAGAAACCCAGAACCCATGTAAAAGCTGGACAGGTGTGGCAGCCACCCTGATCCCAGCGTGCAGAAGGCAAAGCCCAGGGATCCCTGGGGCAAGCTGGCTGACAGTTAACTAGACTAGCTGGGGTCCTTGAGCGTTGGCTCAGCAAGAGACTGCTCCAGTAAGCAAAGTGGAGCACAAGCAAGGAGGACATCTGCCTCAACCTCAGACCTCCGCATGCACACACATGTGCAAGAAAGAAAAGGTGTGTGCCACTCTGGAAGACTCAGTGGTGGGTGGTGGTGCGTGGACTCAATGAGCTCTCACTAGGTGGTGAGGAAAGAAGGGTCTTGAAGGAAATGCTGGGCAGCTCTGGTGGCTGCAGAAGCTGGTGGCAATCACTACACTGTGTGAAACTGGACAACATTTTGTGTCATCTTCACGCCTCCCAAACCAGAAGAACTGAACAGTAGCTACCATTTGCTGAATGACTGCTGTGGCATGGGGAACAAGGCGCCACCTTCACCGTGCTGTGCGGAAGCTGCAGTTTCTCCTAGTGCTCATGTCACCCGCATTTTCAGTAGGAAACTGGAGCTTAGAGGCATCACGGGAATTGCCCAAGATCATGCCACTAATATCCAGAGCTGGCCTTTAACCCAGGTTGCTGAGTACAGGAGCCTGTGCCTCTGTCCACACTGTGTATAATAGGCAGTTCCAGAGGAGAAAGGCAGCTCAGAGTCCCTGTTTTAACACATGATAATTACATTCCTGCTTGTACCCAAGGTAGGGCTGGGGCACAGCCTTCAGAGGGTCCTGCTCTGCCCCTTTGAACTATTTGTTCTGCCCAGTAGCAATGTACCACAGCACAGAGCGTCTCAGCAGTCACGCTGTGACATCATTTGACGCTCTGTGCTCCAATTTCCACACCTTTGTAGTAGGAGTGACATCACGTCCCTGCTACCTGATACACTTTTTCATGGTAAAGGAAATCATGGACATAAAAACATGTGGAGGGAAATGCATCAAGTCACCAAGTCGCAATCAGCTGCCAAGCCTTGGGGCTTGGGTGCGATTTGCCTGGACCGTTTGCGGCTACGTTGGAGCAACATGATATCAGCTCCAGTGCAGAAAAAGACTGCTCGCCAGCAGCTATGGTGGCGCCAGCCTGGCCGGTAGGTCAGAAGTCTGGCCAGCATCAAGGTGGCACTCTTCTGTCCTTTGAAGGCCTTAGGGAAAGTGAACCTTTCCAAACCCATTTGGTGTCCCCAGGCCATGTTCCAGGATGGCTTTGCTAAGCTGAAAACTGACTCAAGTTATTTCTGAACAGAAAGTCAAAGTCTTTTTTTTCAGGTTGCTGAAGGAGTTTTTCTGGCTCTCTCTTCTGACTCAAAAGCAACTAAAAAGATTTTACTCTGGCTTTTTTTTTTTTTAAAGATCAGCTCTGGGGCAGAATCTGAACATGAAAGGTTTCAGTTGGAAAAAAGAAATCTAAGTTCTAAGTGAATATCAAGTATGAAACTTCAAGTGCCTTCACTTTGCAAGAAGGGACTCAAATGTTTATTTATTTATTTGTTTGTTGCTAACACTTGAATTCCCTGGAGTCCTAGAGGGGCTAGCATTCTTCCTTTGAGCAGTGGGCGTGTGTTCAAGCTGGTACTTGCTGGGTGCTGTTCTCACCAGCACCCTGTTCTGCTCTGGGTGTGTCCCTGATGTCCATCCCCCATATCAGAGGTAGAAGGGTGGGTCTCCCTTTGCAGGCAACTGACAATGAAATGTGTGGGAGGGGGTGCTCTTCTCTTCTCACTCCTGCCCATGGTTCTCTTTCAGGTTGACAGGCTAATGGAGCTGCATTTTAAATATCTGGGTGCAATGCAGGTGGCCGACAAGAAGATTGAAGGGGAGAAACATGTATGTATATCCCTGCCTACTTCTTGCAAATTCCTGACACACTCCATATGGTCCCTTGTGTGCCTTCTCTCTCTGCACAGGGCAGGTAGACCAAAGGTGCCTCTACAGCCATGGGCCACCTAATGTGTCTTAAGGGCAGAGCAGAAGGCCACTGTGGTGTACATATATATTAGTTGCTGTTATTGTTGTTTTGATCAAATACTGGACAAGTTAAGGGAAGATGAGTTGGTTTTGGCTCACAGTTTGTGGCTGCACAGCCTATCAGTCTGTAGGCATGGCAACAGAAGCATGAGGCAGCCCGTCACAAAGCAGGAAGAGGCGAATACTGGTGCTTAGCTTGCTTTCTTTTCTTTATTCAGCCCGGGACCCCAGTCCATGGGATGGCGCTGGGTAGGCCTTCCTTCTGAAAACACCTTCATAGTCATACCTGGTTTGCATTTCCCCATAGGCTCTAAACCTAGTTAACAGTCACAGTGTGATGCCCTTCTGCAAGTGGGGAGCTTTTAGGAGGAAGGATGTAGGACTGACCCAGGTCACCCTAGGAGTTTGGGACAAGACCCTAGGCAAGCACAACTCTCAAAAGTACCCAAGTACAGTGCCAGGATTTGGTACCATAGTGACCAAGTTGTTGGCTGCCATTGTCTTGAAGAAGTGGTGGTGGTGGGGTGGGGGGATTCTAAGAAAGGAATCCCAGGGGAGGAGAGCAGGAGGAAGCTGAGAAGTCAGTAGATCTAGCTTTGCATTTGCAGACGACCCAGGGAATAAAGGCTCCATCTCTGTGGCCAGGCCAAACCCTAGACTGCCATGGCTGGCCGTCTTCTGCTCCTACAGCTTGCTGAGGGCCATGGGCCTGGCTGGGTTTCCTATTCTTCTGTCAGGTGGCCCCCATGCTTCTCCCCTGCCTCCATACCATTCCATTTGCAGCCCTGTGGCTTACTCAGCTCACATCTTAATCAAGGCAGGTTGTCACATTCGCCGATTGTCCAGTCTGTCTTCTGTCCTGCAGACACTCCCAGGGTGCAGCCACAGTACGGTGTGATCGCTTCCCTGCTTCCTACTGTCTGCAGGAGCCCTGAGTTTCCTTGTGATCCTGATTTTCTGGATCTCTCAGTTCTCGCCTTGGAGGGGCATTTGAGGCTTTGGAGCCTCTCTAGCAGGAGTGTTTCGGCACCCACCCCAGTTGTAGGCAAAGCTGATCATCTGCTCTACACAGCTAGGCTGGAACTGGGGAATCTGGATGTCGGACCCTGAGACCTGCTTCTTTGCCATTTCCTGCCCAGCGTTCCTACTCTGCCATAAAACACACCCCACCTAGGCAGGCCAGTAGACTATAACTATTTCTCACTCCGTGTGTTCCCTGTGATCACCAAGCCTGGTAAGTGCTCAGGTGTTTGCTGATTGATTGAATTGATTGATAGGCACTTTCTTCTTTCACATAGAGATCCAGCTGCAATATAAAGGCAGGGACTCTAAATGCTGAGCTGGGCTTAGACACCTAGGCCAGCTCCTCAGCCTGCTCCTTCGTCTCACCTGGTACTTGAGGAACACTGAGTGACTGGCAGGGTGTCATAGTAAAGAAGCCTTTCCTTGTAGACACACATGAAGGTTCTCTAGCTCTGCGTGGGAATAGCCATGACACTGCCCCTGAGAAAACCTGCTGGAGCAGGTTTTAAGTGGCGGAAGAAAGCCTGCCAAGCAGACTCGCCACTTTGAAACTGCTGCCGGTCATGACTTTCACTGTTCCTTGTGTGGCTCCTAGGTCCCTCTACCTTAATGCTTCACTCAATTCAGTGGGCCATCCTTTGGTAACTGCTGTTTTGACAATGAGATGAATTAAAAACCTGAGGAGAAGACCTGAGGATGCAGCTCAGTCGGTGGAGTGCTTGCATGCACAAAACCCTGGGGTCAATCCCCAGCACCGTGTAAACTGGGTATGGTGACATTTTCATTTAATCCCAGCACTTGCATGGTGGATGCAGAAAGACAAGAAGTTCAGGGTTATCCTCAACTACATAATGAGTCTAAGGCTAACCTGGGCTACATGAGACCCTGTCTCAAACAAACAAACAAGAACAAAAACTACCTAAGAGGAAGGATTGTCCTCTGGGGAGGGGAGAAGAGAGGAGAGACCAGGCCTAGTAGAAAGTGACACTCACATGTGGGGAATCAGGCCTGGGTTTCACACCAGCTCCGCTACTTCTGGCTTTGAGCTCCTGAGCAGCTAACTTATCCTCTCTACGTAAATGAGAGTAGCTGCTCCTTTCAGTGAGTGAAAACCGAGTATAAGCGTTTGCAAAGTCTCTGACTCACTGAGTAGAAGCCGCTGCCGTGTGGCCTGTCATCCACTGGATTTCTGTGTCACTTCAGCAAGCCAGCAGTCCTTTCTCTGAGCACCCTTCCTGCCTGCTGTCCCAGAGGTGCTTTGTGTGAGGTGGGGCATAGACACACCAAGGAAGACCAGTAGGCAGTTGGGCACTGGGAGCAGCTTGCTTGCCGCTGTTAGGGTCCTTGGTGTGCTTCCCAAGATTATCCGTTATCTACATTGAAGAGGGTGTGAAATTGATTAGCACTGATGGAGAGTGAGGCTGCAGCCACTCCCCCTGCCTCCAGCAGGCTGCCGTGTGCCACAGACTCAGGCCCTGCCATTCATTGACAAACATCTGTCTCCTTGGTGCCAAGGCCGTTTTGCTGGGCACTGGCAAACATTCCAAGGCCATTAGTGCTCAGCAGCCTTGTGCTGCTCCAAAAGCCAAGGCAGGCGGGGCATATTCATGAGTGGTGTTCACTGCCAGCACTTGGGCTCTGTCTTGGCAGATGAAGCCGCCTCGTGGGTGTCATGTCACAGAGCCACACAACCTCCTTTTCACCCCTTCCTCCTGCTGTCCTCTCTCTTAGGTCATAAACAGTTGGTCTCCCTACTCCCATTACAGATGTCCTACCACCGTGGGAACTCTACAACACTGCTGATGTGAACACTGTTTCTAAGGCATTTGGATGACAGTGACCCTCAGATTAGTAAGGAATGAATGTCTCTCATTCTTCACCAGCCTGCAAAGATACCCACTCTAGATGACAGAATCAGATGTTAGCTTTTCAGTGTCTCTCAGCCACCTTTCCCTGTAAACCTTTTTTCTGAGTGCAATGCACTTGTGTGTGGTTTGCACTTGACCGAGATTCATTGGAGAGAATCCAGTCATTGGTAAATGTTGATTAGACTCCTGTTCTGGGTCAGGCACTGTACCAGGCACTGGCCAAGGGCAAGAGGCCCAAGTGCCAATTAAAGACCCAGGAGTGGTGTGCTGCTGGGGAGGGCTAGAGGTCCAGGGGCGGCTAGAGTCACCTTAGCCACTCTGTAATTCTTCCACGTGCACACCAGGTAGGGGTGGGGTGTTTGCAGTCTGCTGCCAGATCCTGGGACAGGAGGGCGAGAGCCAGGGAGTTGGGCTCAGTGCCAGGCTGCTCCCTGGCTCCCTGGCTTTGGACACATAACTACACTGCCCCAGCCTGGGTTTTTTTGGGTTTTTTTCCCTTAGTGGCCTATTATTTTTAAGGTGTTTCAATTTTTTTTCTTGGAAATTGTAAAAGTAATGTCAAGTAGAAAAGCCGTAGCCATGCCCAGCACCTAGAAAAAGGCAGGGAACCTTTTCCTTTTCTCTAGGAGAAACCCTATTAACTTCCAGTTTGTTCTGACACTAATCCCTTTCTCTGTCTCCCCACCTGCAGTCCTGTCCTCCTGCGTGGGTCTTACAACTAGTGCCACATGCAAGGTCAGAGCTCATTAGGTGTGAGCCCTTCTCGAAGGGCATAGTCCCTGGCACAGAGCCCCGCCCCATAGCTGGTGGGTAGTGTGCTTGTTTGCTTCCTCTGTGCCTGCAATCTGTTCTGAAGATTTGCATCCTGGTGCTGAGCCTGATAAAAGACCTCTGCCCTTGGGTGTTAAGGAGGATGGGTGGTGCTCCATACCTCAGTTGTTCCATAACTTTCCTTTTTGCCCCTAATGTTTAATTTAAAAAAAAAAATCCAGCCAGGTGTGGTGGCACACACCTTTAGCCCAGCACTCTTGAAGGCAGAGGCAGGCAAATCTCTGAGTTCGGGGCCAGCCTGATCTATAGAGATTTTACACAAACAAGGTTTTTACACAGATAAACCCTGTCTCAAAAAAACAAATAAATATAAAATCAAATAAATTTAAAATTTTCACCCCACAATTGAAAATACACACATGTAGATTTGGCTGTAATTGCAGCAGTACTGTAGGGTTTTGTTGTTGATAGTATTTGTGTTGTTTTGTTGGTGGTAGCATTTGTATTGTTTGGTTGGAGGTAGCATTTGTGTTGTTTTGTTGCTTACAATGCTAGAAATGGAAGCCAGGGCCTTGTACCTGCTGTGCAAATGCTCTCCTGTGGAGCAATATCCCCAGTCCTACAGCTGTATGCAACTAAGGAAAGCTATGTGTGCTTAGAAGCATGACTGGACTCTTCCAGCACCAGGTCATTTTATGCATTTTCAGTTCATATTTTATAACCACAGCAGTGTGTAACTAGAGGAGAGTGCCATCCATGCCTTGGGCTGGTGCCCAATGTGTTCAGGCTGTAGTCAGTGTCCTTGAGATCCAGAGTGAAGTTGGACATACCCCAGGGCTCCTGGTTAACAAGATCTGAACTTTTAAAGGCCATGTAATGCTTCCAACTCAGCCCTCATGATCAGTAAATATCCAGGGTGCTTGTCTCAGCAGATTTCACTGGGCTCCCCAAACAGGCTGAAGCCCAGAAAAGACCAAGATCCCTGTGGGTTCAGTGTGCAGAAGCTGCCATCAGAGCAAGACATAATTAGATAGGTGCTGGCAGGGATTTCTGAAAGAGGGAGGAGAGCCTTAGAGAGAGGCTTTTCTTTCTTAGTTCCTGGGAAAATTATACTCAGCAGGTTTATTCAATAAAGTGTTCTCACCACATACTTTGCACCGTAATGACTTACAAATTGCATGCTAATTTTGCCACAGTTAAATCATTCCAGGCTTTATCCTGCAAAGAAAAAGATGGACTCTAATGAAACAGTGTCCACAGGATTTGATATCTTAAGCAGACCAACTGTTTCTTCAGCATCCAGAACTCACTTGAAGACATGGGTGAACGAGGTGGGGTGGGGTGAATGTGTGGGGTGTGTGACCCTGAGCTCCAAGTGATGATGCAGACAGTGAGAGCCCAGCTGCCACTGTTCTGCTAACTGCTGGAAGCTTCGGGAGCAGGCTTTAAACAGGAGAGCACATCCTGCTGAGTGTCCTCTCAGTTTGTCTTTAAACCAGTGTCTCTCAGACGCTCTCCGCCAGTAAACTTGCCAGTGGGAGCCAGTGGGAGAGGGGAGAGCTTCGTAGTAGCTTTCCTCTCTCCTACCCCCTCTGTTGGATGCCCACAGTTTCAGGCCCGGGCCCCTTTGATGTCTCCTGGTTCTCTGCCACTCAGTGCCAATCAGTCACCAGAAGAGAAGTCCATGGATCTGAGTTCTGGATCCACACCTCTCCCACCTGCCTTACAGTGTGGCTGTGAGCACTGTTTTGCCTTTCTGACCCTGGATCCTTACTCAGTGAAGCTAATACCTCACCTCCCTGCCGCCTCCCAGGCCTGTTGTAGGGTTTGCTAGGATCAAGGTTATACCAGGACCTCCCACACCTGCAGGCTCACAGCCAGCTACACCTGGGTATCACCCATAGGTTCTTCTGACTCTTGAAGTCAAACCTAGACCCTAGGTTCCCTAAACTGGGAACACTCTATGGCCATTCACCAATGTAATACATTAGACCTAGAAACCATCCACTTATTCTTACCACACATTCATCAGGCAGGCTCTCTCTGCAGTGGCCTCCTCCATCTCCCTTCTCACTGCCAAGGGCTTCATTGCAGGTGACCGTCATCGCTTCCTTTTGCTTTCACACACCACCCACCTAACTTGTCTCCCTAAGCTCTGGGAGTGTGCCCTGTGGTTCTCTCTCACCCTTTCCCAGAGAATGTCTGAGTGGATGGATGTTCACTTAGACTGTTCCCCCAAACACACACACGTGAACCGGTGTTGCAATACCATCTACTTGTAGGTGAATCTATACCGGACCCTGCCACATCCCTCACCCATCACTACATGAAGAAGCCACTTGTACCTCCCTGAACTTGTGCTTCCTCAAGTCTGCAAGAGCCAGGCATGGTGGTGTGCACCAAAATCCCAGCATGTGGGAGACTGAGGCAGAAGAATCTCAACTCCAAGGCTAAAACAAACATCTGCTAGACATTTGCCCATTGTGTCTTGTGTGCCTAGAATGCTTCTCTGCTCTGCGTCTTCTGCACCCTGCTCTGCTGCAGCTGGCGAGTCCTTCAGTGGCCTTCAGTGCATGGGTGTGCACACAGTCATTAGATGTGTGTGCAGTGCCTGTCACATACCAAGAAGCTGCAGCAGTATTCTCTCGCAGTTCTTAGAGAAAAACTCATCCCTGGAAATGTCTGGAGCTTCTCCTTGGTGCGAAAGCACACCTGCACAACAGCCTCAGGTTGGAAATTAGAGACCTGCCTTCCACCTAGGGATCACAGTGCCTCCCTTGAACTCACTGCTAAGGTACACTCGTTGGTGAGAGCATGCATGTAAGGAACCTAAGCACAAATAGTCCTTGGCTTAAGAGAGGAGGCTGTTTGTCAGAACTGTTGTCACAGGTGGTTCTGACCTACATGCTGGTCAGTCTTTCTCTAAACTAACAGTCTTCACTAGTTGGATTTGATCGTACTTTCTCCCCCAATAGAATCATTGATTTCTGATAGCACCTGCTGTAGTGAATACCCTGCTTCTCAATACTTGTTGGCTTGTTCTCCATTGTCAGGGAGCAGTGGGATGCTTGAGGTTTTGTTTTTTTAGTTTTTAGGAAAAAGAAGACACCATGGTACTGGGGAGCCTGATATAACCCAGATTAGGCACCAACTCTGCCACACACAAAGTGCAAAGCTCCCTGTGTTGTAGGATGAGCAAGGCTGCTTGTGGGAACCTGGCATGTGCAAGTGTGCTATGTGTTGTCAGCCTCTTCCTTATGAGCAGAGCCCAGGCCTGAGAGTCTTGGATTCTTCTGGAGCTGCCATCTGTTGGCTGTGCACACATGCACATGCGCAAACACACACACACACACACACACACACACACACTCCTAGACTATTTCCCAGGCTCCGCGTTCCCCAGCTGAGAAGACACAGCTTCTAGGCTACTTCTCCAGCTGTGTGCCCTATTTTAGAAGCTTTTGGTGGAAGGGCTTGTTTGGGGGCGTTTGCACCTCTCTCTGTTTACCACTTACATTTCCCAGCTTGCCTTGGGCTTGGAGAAGAAGCTGGCATCACTGGGTGATGGGGTGCCCTTGGCTGTGCCTATAGAATAGGCACTTCCAGTTGGGGCTGCATGTTGAGGCTCAGAGGGTGCTGTGTGTATTGGCTTCCCAGCACCCTCTTGATGACCTGTCCTCTTCTGTCAACCAGGGACAGCTCACTGCCTGTCAGAGGCAGCTTAGAAATGGCATCCTCAGAGCACTTTGAGGGCTTGTGACCAGAGAGAGGCACGTGGGAAGCTGGTGGTTCAGTTGTGCTTCCAAAGACAGATTAACATTTAAAGTGGAGCTGCAGCTGAAAGGGAGAACACACCAGCCTGCAGTAATAGCACCTTGATGCTCCACATTCCACCTCCGTGGTGTCTTTGGCGATGAATCTGTTTATTTTAGCAACCCTCCGACAGGCGTATGCTGCTGGGAACTGCAATCTGTTCCACTTATAATACACCATTCACTCAATTACCATCTAAAATTTTATCCTAGCCCTCTCACACGGAATGAACAAAACAAAACCTATCAGAGTGTCTTCTCACTCTCTCAGATTGCATATGGAATTTTCTAGTCTAGCTGTATTTTCCCCATACACCCCTCACACCCACCATGCTTTTACAGGGTCCCATGACTGCCAGGCAAGCATTAAAGTCTGCTGTGTGGCCAAAGATGGTCCTCAGTTTCTGGTCCCCTGCCTGCACCTCCCACGTGCTGGGATTACAAGTGTATGCCAGCCCAATGGGGTTGCTGTGGATCAAACCCCGGGTTCATCAGCATGAGGTGGGAGGCACACACTCTCCAGCTAGAGTGCATCCCTGCCCTCCTCTCATTTTTAAGTTTCTTTACTGGGAGAAAGACAGGCCAAGAGGCCCTGTGTTTAATGCTCCTGATGTACGTTCGTTCCCACATAACTTAAACACAGTGCCCTGGTGCTCACTGGCTGATGCTGGAGCGGGTCCATGTTAAGACTTTCTGCTCTTTGAGTTATGAAAGGAAACACAGGCTTGGAGGCAGTTTGTGCGCCTCTCTGCCCTGTTTCCACCACTCGCTCAGTCGCGCTCTGTGGCCTGAGGAAACCAGAGGTTCCAGGGAGACGCGGATATAGTCTTAATTCTTACCTCTCAGGGTTCAGAGGAGGAAATGTGACTCATCCACTGCCTGTCACTCGGGAAACTGTACCACTTTAGCTGAAAGTGAAAAGACTGAAGGAAAGGCCTTGCACCAGGGAAGCCTACTACACTGTCTCCCACTGGAGGGCCGCGATAGTCGCATGACATGTCTCGGATTTTCCATTTGGAATTTGAAGGCGGCACCTGCTACTTGTACCCAACGGCTTACACAGCAAGGAAGGCTTTGCTTAGGGAGCACTGCTGTAGCTGACAGTCACTTTCACTCCTGTGTGGCATGACATAAACTCCTGCTTCTTTTGCTTCCCCTAAGCAGGGAAGACATGTGTTCTCTGTCCCCAAACCCACAGCCCAGTATTATAATGGGCTACATAAGGTACCATCCTGATACATCAGTCTCACTGCACACCACTTTCTAGGCACTCCCGAAGCTGCTAAGGAGGCCTCCTGACCTTCAGAAGCCAGCCTCAGTCTCAGCTCTGTGTGGTCAATGTGGTAATGGGCATGCCTTTCTTGGGGATGAGCTGTTATCTTCTCTGAGATCTGCATTTGAAAATTCCACTTTCCAGTCTGAAAAGCTGTATGTTTGGAATTAAACATTGATGGACTGCTGTTGGGGATGCTCCAAGGAAAGGGGAAGAGGAGCAGACAGAGCTTGGTATTGCTCTTGTGGGTCTGTGCTTTCTAGAAAGCAACATGGAGAAGCCCGCAGCACAGTGTCCTGTCCAGTTAGAAGGTCAGGCTATAGGGGCAGTTGTAGCTGGGAGCGCTGTTGGTGTTGGTGCCCTGGGCCATTGAGAGGAACACAAGCAGATGGCCCGGCCTTGTTCCGGAGCCCTGTACTCTTTAGCATCTTTGTTATTCTGAAATCAGCACCTGTGTGGAGAACACAGTTGCAGGTCTGCGTCCCAGTGCTGCCAGCCTGGCCTTGGGAGGTGGCCCTGCTTGAGCCAGTGTGTCTCCTACCCTGGGAAGTAAGGAGTGACTGTGCCTAACACCAAAGGCCACCTGCAGGGGCTCAGCTGCTCCTGTGGGTGAGTGGTCATTGTTCATACTGCCTTCTGTGTTCCTACCACATAGCAATCTGTCAGAACTAAGCGAGCTGCAGATGACTGGGAGCTCATCAGCAGGATCCTCTCCCCTGGTCCTTCCCACCGTTATATCCTTGTATGACATCCCACCACTGCGCTCTCCAGCCCAGCAGGCGGACTCCTCTTCACCATCATTTCGGTCTGTCTGTTTTGTAGTGTTCTGTTTGTTTTTGAGAAAAGGTCTTATTATGTAGACCATAGAGAGCCACATTTTTATTGTGTATCTAGAATGTCCTATGAGATTTAATTAGATCCCAGCTCAGAGTCTCTGCCTGTCTCCACTCCCTAGGCCTTGTCTAGCTTCTGGGTTCCCACAGGATTCATGCAGGGCTCGAGTGTCCTGTATCGTGCTGTCTTCAGAGATGCTTTGCTCCCGTGTATTAAGCTCCTTACACTGTAAATGCCTCAGAAATGTATAGTATTGTTGGATGGTGTTGGCACACACCTTGAATCCCAGCACTAGGGAGGCAGAGGCAGGTGGATCTCTGAGTTTGACGCCAACCTGGTTTACAGAGTGAGTTCTAGTACAGCCAGGGCTACACAAAGAATCTGTCTCAGAAAACCAAAGAGGAAAAAAAGAAGTGTGTACCATCGTGTCTCCTTCTGTGATCCCAGCTCAGCACACAGTACCTGGCACAGTTAAGTGTGGGGTGGATGAATGCAGAGATTCCGGTCCTTCCAAAAGCCTCCTCCTTCCCTTTCTTCTTCCCTCTTAACTTTTGATTTTCCTTTCTTTTTTCCCTGCCTTAGGGTAATAATCTTGTTACTAGACACCTAGTAAGGCCAGGTCCTGAATTCTACTGTTACCATTTCCACAGAGAGGTGAATCAGACAAGGGTCCCATCCTCAGGGAGTCTGTATTCTGTTAACGGGCAGTTATGTAATAATGAGCAATTTCACCTCCGTGTGCCTTGGTTTCTGATTTGTACAGTGGGATTAATAATCCCTTTCCTCTCCCCTTTAATTTCGCTCATAAGGACGTGTGTATAATAAGACTTTAAACTCTATGACCGTGTAGAAATGCATGGTATGAGCACCAAATGCTTTTGTGAGTGGAAGCCAGGAGTTGATTTCCTTCCTGTGCCCCCCAACTCCAGAGGAAGTTAGGATCTGAGTGAGAAGAGGACGAGACTCTTTCTATACTGTGGCTTCCGTGGCACTCTGACTACCACGTGAATATTAACAATTGCCAGATTGCCAAGGAATTGGCTACTGAATGAGGCCGAGGATTAGTGGTGGTGACGCCTAGACAGAGTGGGTCTCCAGCCTGCAGCCCTCTGTGCCTTGTAGACAGGCCTTTAGGGGCGAGATGAAAAGTAGCCTTGTGTTGCTGCAGGCTGGCCCCCCGGGTAAATAAAGAAGTGCATTATCTGCAACTAAGTGGTCTCTGAAGAGCTCCTGCTGGAGATTGACGGCCCTGTGCTAAGCCTTCCCATTCCACAGTCCCCTGGGCTCTGTCAGTGACAAGAGCCTGTGTTTTCAGAAAGAACCATAGCCATAAAAATAGCCATGGAATTAGGAAATGGGTCATTGTCGTCACAGATGTGGGCCCCCGCACTTGCTGTCTTAGACTGGTCCACAAGTCAAGCTCACTCCATGTGTCCTGTGTTCTCCGCTCTCAGGCTCGCAGCAGCAAAGCCTTTTTACTGTAGCCTCACCCCGCTTCCGGAGTCACAGTCCACCCTGGCATCCACTGCCTACACAGATGGTGACACAGTCTGTGGCAGAGGTGTACAGGGTGTCTTGTCGGGAGCTCGGGTGCCAACCTTAAATAATCAGGGAAGGCTTTCTGGGAGAGGTTGCTTAAAAACAGTGCAGGCTTGAGAGACACTCAGGTCCATGTTGGGAAACGTGAGACAAGCTGGGAGTGAGAATTCTCCCAGCGGTCCATGCTGCTTAGTGTTGATCACATGAGTGATGGGTAAAAGCTGCTGATAGCAATGGGATGGTTTGTGCCTGGTGTCTCTGGAAGCCTCTTTGTTGGGGATTCGTTTTTTAAAATAAGAACTGGCTGCAGAGGGAGAGAGAGAGAGGTACAGTCAGGCAGGTCTGGGAGAGAGCCTGTTGTCACTTAGGAGGTATAGAGGGTGGATGGACTTGTGAGAAACTCTGGGAAAGTTGGATCTTGCCCCAGACACAATGGGAGCATGTGGACTGCTGCAGGGTCAGGAGAAAAGGAGTAGGTTCTTGTGATTCAGAATGGAGGAAGGTGTGTCTTACAGAGCAGTTGCCTCTGAAGGCCCAGCAGGAAGAGGAAAGTGTGGGTCCACTGAAGCAGTTCCTTTCTTGAGGTCAAGGGTGCAGGCAGTGAAGCTGCAGGGAAGGGCGGGGAGGAGTAGGGTGGAGGTAAAGCAAAGGATTTTACAAAGAAATGATGGCTGTGTGAGAAGAGAACCACCTCTCCCTTCATGTGGTCATTACACTGCCACTGTGCCCCATACCCTTGTGCAAGTATGGTGTGTCAGGCATCCTTTGTGTGTGTATGTGGGGCAAGTGCATGTGTGTATACATGTACGGGGTCAGAGGTCGACACATCTGCTATAATCACTCTCTACCTTTTTTTCTCTCCCTGAACCTGAAGCTCACCGGTCAGACTAGCTGGCTAGTGGGCTCCAGGGATCCTGTGCCTGCACCTCCACACCCCAGCACTGGTTACAAACACATACTCACATGCTAGCTTTTTCCTTGTGTACTAGAGACCTGAGCTCAGGTTTTCATGCTTGTGTGGCAAGCACACCTTTAATCCTAGGATGTGAGAGGCAAAGGCAGATGGAATGCTGTAAGTTCAAGGCCAGCCTGGTCTGCATAGCAAGATCCATGATACAGAGAGACCCTATTTCAAACAAACAAACAAACAAACAAGAATAATAATCATGAGCTAGAGTTTAAAAAAGAAAAAAGCTGGAGCTGGAGAGATGGCTCAGAGGTTAAGAGCATTGCCTGCTCTTCCAAAGG
>LOJH01001585.1:0-20341 GCA_001685095.1 Ellobius talpinus
ATATATATATATATATAGGTGTGTACACACAGGAGTGTCACTGTATACATGTGGCAGTCAGAGGACAACTTGCAGGAGTCGGCTCTTCTTCACCAATAGGTTCGAGGGCTCAGACTCATGTAGTCACATTTGGTGACAAGCACCTCTAAGTGATGAGCCATCTTGCGAGTCCCCCTTCCCTTTTCAAGTTGCGGCTGGAGATCTTATCACCACAGTGAGAGTCAATACACACATGCTTCCCTTCAGTTTCTTTAAAACTCTTACTCGGTTTCGAAACTGCTCATAAACTCCGCACAGTTCCACAAATTCCACATTCTGACGACTCCTCTCACAATTTCCATGCAGCTCCCCACAAAGCCACAATTTCATCTCATATTCCTGTAATGCCTCTCATGCCCCACAGCTTCTCAAAATTCACGTCAGTCTTGGCCAGAGCCCGAGTTCCCCAGGTTTTCCCCCAAGGTTTCTCACGGCTCCTCACAGTGTTGCGTGTGCCTCCACCCCATGGTAAGGATCGTTCATGTGGTTCCTCACAGGCTTCCTTACAGCCTATCACACAGAGTTCCACAGTGGCCGACACAGGTCCCTGCTCACACAATCCCACACCTTTCCACGTCCTTCCTCACAGAATTCCACACGCTTTTCACCTGCTCTCTCTCCTGTTGCCTCTCGCTGTCTCCCACAGTTCCTTACTCCTACCAACCTTCTATGGCCTCAGCGCTCACACTAGTGCCTCCTACTGTATGCCATGGCGACCTACTTGGCTCCTCGCCAGTTCTCAGGTCTTCTGCCTGAGGCTGTGTCTCTCTCTATAACTTTCTATCCATTCAGATGAAAGATTTCAGTTTGGGGCCACCACTGAAGACCTCTCCCCTACACTGTAGAATTTATTCCAATTTGCAATGACATATTCATGTTCCTGTTTATTGTGCCTCCCCTCAACTCTGGGGCCATTTGGGTTGTTCATCCTAAAACCCGCCGATCCCCAGCTCAGAAGAGCACTGTGCTTCTTCATTAAGTGAATGAATGAGGCGCTGAGTTTCCTGCTGAGACTTGCACAGTAGGGAGCCGGGGCTAAGGGCTTCTGACCCCTCTCCCTTGAAGTTGAAGCACTCAGCTTACCTTGTTGGGTCCAGAGTCCTGAAAAATAAAGAACAGAAAGAGTCTGAGAACCTGGAGCAAGGCTAGGGTCCAAGGGTACAGCAGACAGAGAGGACAGCCTGGCTCCAGAGGGACAAATGGCAGGCGGGAGCCCAAGTACATGCCAGATATCTGTCATTCACTGCCTAGACACAGCTGGCCACCCTGAACTGCTCATAACAGGAGTGTGACTTCTCAGGCTGTTGTCACACAGCAATCTCTGCAGATGCTTAATAATTTCAGAATAGGGTACCTTTTTTCTTTTCTTTTCTTTTCTTTTTTTGTGTGGGTAGACACTGCACTGTCCTGTAGAGACACCTAGCTCTTTGCCTCCGAGGACTGTGGGCTCCCTCTAGAGGATGGTTTTACCAGACCCGCAATGGTCACAAGGATGCCAGGCCAACATGCTCACAGTTGACATGGGGTAACCCTCAGAAGCTGTGATAAAAGAGGCCCATCATCCCTTTTTTAAAAGTAAGAAAACTGAGGTTCAGGGGAGTAATTCTAGATTGTTATTTTGCTTCCAGCTTTGGGGTGTTCTCCCCATCTCTGAGTTTTCCATTGAGCCCCAGCTAGCTCTCTAAAGATAGAACCTGGAACATGCATGAAAGACACCCAGCTTTTCCTCGGGGACAGGTGAAGGTCACTCCTCTGTAGCCCACCCCACCAATTTAGCACCAGCCTGGAGCCCACTCACCATTTCAGCTAGGGCAGAGATGACCTTCCCCAGGGTGGTCAAAGATTTGTTGATGTTGGCTCCCTCCTGTGTGTGGAGAAAGTGATCAGGATGTCAGTTGGCACCTGGAGCCTCTTGATCTAGCATGGTCCTCCTCTGGGGTCTGGTCTGTGGGGTATGGGGCTGAGACCCTGAAGCTGATCTCTGAGGTCACTAGGGACAGAGAATGCTGGGGCAGGCAGCTAGCTGGTCAGAGTTCTAGGGTTCTTGCTCGGCCCCCATCAGGATCCTATATGACCTCTCACACGTCTGAACCCACACAAAACAACTTACAGGGGCCCTCTTCCCAGTCAACAGATCACGGGCATGCGCCAAAGGCAGATGCTCAGGAAACTAAAAATGCTCCTTCCTGACACGCAAGATTGTTTTCAGAGTGGGTGTGCCCTCAGGAAACAGGCTAGGCAGCTCAGTCCACAGCTGCCCCACAGCCTGTCTCCCTGGGGCGGGAAGCAGAAAGTACTGGAGATGAAGTGCAGTGCCGGACACTAGGAGCTTACTCTCCGACCGGTGTCTGTTCTTGTACACTGGAGCTGGAGTGCCAAGACTGATATTCTGTCTACTGAAGACCAAAGGCTCTGGCTCATGTACCCCACCACCTCTGTTCAGGCTTGCCTTTGGTGGTGGCTCAACCTTGCTCCATCCCCAAACAGACCCCCTGTCCAGCCCACCCTGGAGCAGCAAATGATTGGACACTGGACCTCTGAGCAGATTTACTGCTCTCTCTGGTCATGATACCCTGGCCCTACCTTGAGTCGTGTGCCCTTGGCTCCAGTGGAATCAGCTCGTTCACTGCCAGCCAGGTCCACCAGGCTGATTTTACTCACCTGAAATGGAAGATGCATTGAATGCAATCTCCTGCTGCAAGTCCCTGATCTGAGACTGTTGTAGGGGCATCTTTTCCCTCTGGGGAGAGTCTCATGAACTGCTCAAGGAGCTATGGCCACACTCCTTCCCTGGGATCCCCCAGTTTCCTTCTGCACCCCCATTCACAGCTTTTTTTTTTGACATTCTATCCCAGCGAGGTACCACACCACCTACTCAGAGGCTGCACATGCCTCCCTCAGTCCTGCTTCCTTGGGCTGGGCATACTATACAGCAACACAGGAGACAGATTCAGGGAATGTCATTCATTTCCACAGATGTCTCTAATCATCTGTGATGGAATTTGAACCTAGGTCCACAAAAGGCCATGGCTGTCGCTTAACTGCCTCATAGGGCACTGGCCAGGCTCCCTGCAGGGAAGCAGTCAATCACATGACCCCAGGAAGGCACAGCCTCTCCTGACTCGATAGTGATATAAGAGGGACCCTCTCAGAGAAACCCTGGCAGTGAAACCTTGTCTTCTCCAGTGACCTCAGCCTTCCTCTGCCTTCCTGAGCCTCTTACTATGTCATGGGATGCAGCTGGGAGCATGGCACCAGGCCTAGGTGACCCCAGCACTATCAGGGACCCACAGAGACCAATACTTAGTTCCTCTACAGAGTTCTTTCCTGAGGCATCTGAGAGAATGTTTGCACAGGAGGACCTTCCGGCAAAGGGATGGCAAGAGGCCCAGAATGATTCTGCTACCCTCCCAGAAGCCCACAGGTTGGATAACTAAGATAAAGACCGCAGGAAACAATACTCAGACAATGTCCAGATCCACAGAGAATGCCAAGGTGTGGCTTAGAGGAGGGGCATCTGGAGCAGGAACTGCCGGGACTGTGCTCCCTCAGCATAGGCACTCTGCCTAAGAAGACACTGCTCACCACACGTCCTGTCCCCAGTTGGGACCCCATCGCTTCAGGGGGAGTGGGAGACCCTGCTCTAGCAGCTGGTATCAAAGGCCCGCAAATACCACTGTAACCTTCCACCCTAGACCTGTGACAGCTACCACCTGAGGTGGAACCTGCCCACTCAGACCAGTCCACATGCTTGCTCACTTTTTCCGTGGTAATGTTTGTCTCGGCATCGTGGCGCTTCTGGGTGAAGATGATGTTGAAGACAGCGTGAGAACGGCTGCTGGTCTCGTTCATGTTTGTGGCCGCCACAGTCCTGGTAGCAGGAAGCGGAGTGAGGTTATCTGTCCCTTACCCAGGGGTCAGATGTGAGACTTAGGTAGCAATGTGCTCACCTAGGTCAACGGGACTCAAATTCTTCGGCCTGGCTGTGATCACACCGCTTGCTAAGACTCAAGCCCAGTTCCCGCCTGCTGGTCCATCATGGAGGTGCTCAGCCCTCAAATAGTGTCATATATATGGGGTGCTCAGCCCTCAAATGGTGTCTCATATATGGGGGGTGGGCAGCTACAGTATCTCTGGTGCTTCCTGTTACTGAGGCTCAATATCACCCAACTGAACAGAAGTCCTCAGGTTTTGATGTGGGGAAGCCCCTTGGAAGGGAACAATACCCACCACTCATCTCATGCCACTTCAGGTGCTCTGGGGAGTCCTAGGAGGGTATCATGTCCTCATTAGCCATACCCCACAGAAACTGACTGAGGCAGGTGGGGGTTGGTTCCAACACTGCCCCAAGCTGCCAAGCACCTCATAGAATCTCCCAAGATGGAATTCAGTGCAATGGCTCAGAACCTGGCATACAAAGGTCACACTGTCCCTTACATGCACTGAGGGGCTTTATGAATAACCCTGAGGGGCTGTCAGGGTAGTTCAGGACACACACACATATACACTACCTCAGGAACTAACAGCAATCACCTGAGCAACCTGAGGCAATCAATATATGCAGAAGAACCATCATGACAACCAGTGTCCCAGGCTAAAGCGGGTGGATTGCTTGTGACCACCATGATGAACCTCACAGTTTCTAGGCTTAGGCCTGACAAAACAACTACCCTTGGGCACAAAGACTGGAGCTGTTGGTATTGCTATCAGAGCCTAGTTACTGGAGGTGACAGAGTCACACAGCCCATTTGCTCAGCCCATGAACAGCCCTCATCAGGTGGGAGCCAAGGCCTCTCTTAGGCTGAAACAGGTCCTCAGTGACCTGGCACATGAAGACCATGCTGCCTTAGGAGTCACCACACAGACCTATCAGGAGGTAAAATCAATATTGCCCCAAGGACCAGGGCAGAGGTGGGAGTGTGGCTAAAGGGGACAAGTCATCCCACATACCTAGCCTTGTTCCCTGAGTCCATGAGGTCCTGGATATCATTGTAGGAGGTGACAGCCAGTTTGGAGAGGTCTTCCACATAGGGTCCCAGCAAAGGGTGCTCCCTCACACGCAGGTTGCCTTTGTTCTTGGGGTTCAGGAGGTCACGGACCCGCTCACAGTAAATCTCCATGTAGCTGACCTGCAGAGAAATACCATCAAGACCCTAAGTGAGGCCAGGCTGTTAGGACCCCAAGTGAAGCAAGGCTGCACCATCAGGACCCCAAGCGAGGCTAGTCTGCACCATCAGGATCCCAAGCGAGGCTAGGCTGCAGCATCAGGATCCCAAGTGAGGCTAGGCTGTTATAACCCCAAGCAAGGCAAGACTGCACCATCAGGACCCCAAGTGAGGCTAGGCTGCACCATCAGGACCCCAAGTGAGGCTAGGCTGCAGCATCAGGACCCCAAGTGAGGCTAGGATGCACCGGCAGGACCCCAAGTGAGGCTGAGCTTCACCATCAGGACCCTGTGGCCTCTATGTGAGTGTGAATGTCGTCCCACCTCTAGCTGTCCAGTCCTCTTTCCATGTAACTGACCAACAGGACTAAGCTATGCCATCAGGGACTCCAAGGCAGGATAGTGGCTGCCTGACTACTGGGCAGGGCACACAAAGGGTACTCATCCAGGGTCAGCCTCCTTCCCCCTGCCCTGCCCTCTCCCACTCAGAGCCATCTTGAGACTAATGACATAGCACAAGCCCCTATGGTCATCCTGGGGGCACCTCAGCTTCAAGAATGGAGCCACAGTATAGCTCAGGCTCTGTGGTGTCTGCCCCTACACTGGGCAGAATAAGCAGCTATGTAATAAACACCTGCCAAGGGTCAACTTCCCATCACCCCTCTGAGCACTGAGAGTCTCTAAGTCCTGTGTGGGCATGCTGACACAGTCATAGTGTGGATAAGTGACAGGAATAGATATTCATTTTAGGTCAGAAAAGTATCACCAACCACACCTAGAACTCCCCAGATCTACACTCAGAAACAGGCAGCAGGCAGGAGGTCCTACCTCCACTGAGTAGGACATGTTGTCATTGGTCGTGTCATTGATTCGAGAGAAGAGGTCTTCACAGAGCTGCAAGGATGGAGAGAAACATGTTAGTGATGAGAGCTGGTTGCTCGGAGCCCCACCCCTCACGGTGCTGTGGGCAGCTTGTACCCAGGCAGGGTGCTGCCTTGCCGGACCCTTCTGGTTCATTCAAGATGCACATTTCAGTGTAAAGACCTGAATCTAAGCACCCCACCTTCTAACTCTACTGTCCCCCTGGTTAGTATCTGACCCTCTCCTAGATCATGTCACCCTGTCCTCATCTGCATGGAGGCTGGGGCCATTGTTCCTCGCTGACCCAGCATCCCTCCTTCTCTGAGCAGGACAAGCATGGACCCAGCTTGGATCCAGAGACCTCCTGCTGGGAGGAGAGAAGTGCTGGGAGATATCAGACTTTTAGTGGCTTCTGAGGAGTCATCTATAAACATGTGGTCACCTCTTGTACAGGCCACCTGACATCTACCCCAGTCCTCACAACCCCCACAGAGAACATCTCCCAGCTAGTGTCTTATCTTGTGGCTATGCCCCCATTGGGCACTGTCAAAGGCTGACCCCCTCCTGCAGCCCATCCCAGGCCCTACTCCTTCCTCCTCTTAGGCCACCTCCCGCTATCCTTTCTAGGCCCCCCAACCATGCCTGTGGGATGATGCCTTGTTGGTCCTTCTCTTGCTTGCCCATCATGGTGTAGGACTTGCCAGCCCCTGTCTGCCCATAGGCAAAGATGCAAACGTTGTAGCCCTCGAAGGCATGCTGTAGCATCTCTTCCCCGATGTCTCTGTACACCTGCTTCTGAGAGGCATAGTTGATGTCCTCAGGCTGCAGAGAGAAGAGGCGTGGCTGTAAGAGATTGTTCCTGAGTCGTCAGAGCACAAATGGGGTCAGAGCCTTAGGGTGAAGGGCTATGCATCCTGTTCCTGACTGGGAGACAGAGGGTGCCTGGGCAGCGGAGGGGAGCAGGGCAAAGAAATCACAGCAGAGTGTAGCATGTGCAAAGACCCAGAGATAAGAGCTCAACCCAGCTGGTTCCTGTGACAGTGGTGGGTTTAGGAGCTGAAAGAAGGCAGGGTTCCAGGGCTCAGGGACCATTTAGGCTGGACGTTATCCTGAGGGAAGGGGATTCCTCAGGCAGAGAAATCACGGCCAAGCCAAAGGGCAGAACTGTGGAGGAGGACTGGATGGGGAGGCAGCACTGAGGAACTCCAGGGCTACATCCAGAGATCCAGAGGCCAAGGAGCTTGAGGGCATGGACTGCATGCTTCTAAAGGAGACAGAAAGAGGTGGACTGTGAACAGGGAGGGCTTGATGTGGACGGAATGGGGGGTGCGGAGTCTAGAGTCCTCAAGGCTCTCAGCTTTCAGGAGGCTGGAGCTCCCAGGCAGGGCTCAGCTTTGGGATTTCTGGGTTTGGAATGTTTGGGAAAGGGGAGAAGACATAAGGGAATGGTCACAACTGTGATGCTGGGACTGTGAACAAGAGGATCTTGTCCTTAGAGGTTGGTGATCAACTCAGGGTGACCCTCCAAGTGAATAGGGTAGCGTCTTCATTCCATTTTATAGGAGAACATGCAGCTTAGGGAGGTCTGGAGACTCCTGAGGGTCACATTCCAGTCAGGATTGGGCCAGTATTCACAACACCAGCCTGCCTCTCCCCAGATGCAGCTCACCGAGGTATGTGACCAGTAGGAGTAATCGAAGCTGAAGCTCTTGGGTGTCTCCTTGGGCTGTTTGGGGTTGACAATCGCTGCAAGGGACACAGATAATAAGGTTGGTTAATTCTATCCAATGGAATCCCAACCATCCAGACTGCATCCTAAAGTAGAAGCCTAATCCTCAGAGAATCCCAGGCAAGCCAGACCAACCCCCAAACTAGATGGGACAAAAGACCCACTTACAAACCCACAGGAGTCTCTGCCCTTCTCTCTAGGGTGGACTGATGGATGCCAGAGAGCATCACCAGGCCAGGCCTGTCATCTGGTGACTTCTTCCTGAAGACAGTCACACCGCAGGCTCCCACTCCCTTATTCTATGGTTCTACAGCCTACTGGTCTACCTGCCCTGCCTGGCACACTTGTGCCTCCAAAGTAGCTGATGTCTAGGGCACCCTGGCACATTCCCAGTCCTACTCTCATGCCTGTACAGCTCATTTGGGTGTTTGTGGGTGGCATGCTCCCATTCTTACAGGGGGGGTATTCACTTCCAGGCATATCACAATCCCCTCCTCTCTTGTCAGTAAATGCCTTCTAGCCTGTTGTTATGACCCAAGCTCATGGGCCTATCCCCTGACTTGTTCCCCTTGAGGTATCACAGTGTCCGCCTCCTCCCTGCTCCTCACAGAGGCCCTATCCCAACCAATGACTGAGGCAGCATCTTAGTCCTACAGCTAGGGACAAATTCTGAGTGAGCACTGATGTGTCACCAACAGCTAAGGCCTGAAGTTTCCCAGGAGAGACCCCCAGTAATCCAGGAGGCCCACAATGCCGCACCATAGCCTATGACTTCCATCTCCAACAGACCTGACCAACAGCACCAGTAGCCATAGAGAGGGGAGTTGGTTCCCACATCCTAAGGCTGTGTTCCCCAGATTGTCAAAGACAAAATACCTGTGAATGATAGAGACTTGAGGACCCCAGGCCAGATGCAGACTCTGCCCTGAGTTCTCACATCCATAAAGGACATGCGTCAATCGTAGCCATCATCAATTCTGGAAAGCAAAGCTCTCTACCCCCAGGACTCTGTTAACTTGGGACTAATCCCTGGTCACCCACCAGTCTGCATCCAAGATGACTTCCTGCTACAGCATGGGGAGGGCCCAGACACCTGTTCTCAGTCATAATTAAATGGTTTTCTCAAACCTGCACCCACTTCAAAATGAAACCCCTGGCATGTCAAGGTGACTTTGTTTGGAGATAGGAGTCACTGCAGATGGAGTCTATTAAAGTGACATCATCAGAGTGGACCCTCATCTAGTATGACCGATATCCTTGCAACATGGGAAAATGTGGGGACACACACGCACAGGGAGAATGCCACATCCTGTTAAGATAAACACAAAAAGTACAACACCAAAATCCATCTGCATTCCAAGAGCTCTGCAGGGGCCTGGGGAAGATCCTCCCTCCCCACCTCAGGAGGCCTCAACCCAGACTATAAATCTGCAGCGTGGCTGGCTGTGTAGTACATTCCAGAACTTAAACTAACCTTCCATGATTTGTCATGGCAGCTCTGGAAAGCTGAACCCCTATGGTCGCGCAGAGTCCTCGGCCACTGTAACAAGCTCAATGGCCCCCAAGGCTCTGGTCAAACATCTGGCCCGAGAGACACGGGGAGACCTCTCCGCTCAGCCCCTACCTGGGCCCCTAGACACAGTGACTGATCATTTGTTTATGCCCTACCACAGCTGCCTCAAGGGGGCAGTGGTGCAAACTGACCCTAGTTTCACGTTCTGGGACCCAGGAACAGTGGCCTCAATGCAGCCAGAACCCGAGCCCAGAAAAGGTGGTACCATGGAGACGACTAGTGCCTTCTTCCCTGTAGCCTGAACTGGGCCTCTGAAAGTAAGTAAGCCAGGACCCCTTTGTTTTATGCCACCATTGCCCCACCTCTGTTGGCTCTGCTCCTTCACCCCTTGTACTGTGGGTCAAAGCCTCCACATAGTCCCAGATTCCCTATTCCTGCCCCATTCTCACTCCCGGACAGGCCTGAGCTCCAGACTCCACGTCCCAACCTCCCCATCCTCTCTGATGGGGTCCTGGTATTAGAGGTATCAGTGTATCCCCATATGGGCCCTAAGCTCCCTGGGGTTGGAGCCTCCCAGGGCAGAGGAAGCACGCAAGCTCGTGGGGATGGGGCAGCAGACAATGAGTGGGGAGGAGAAGTCTTCATGTCAAGCTATAAGTGGTCCATGGGGAGAGTCTCCCGTGGGGCCCACCTGGCATAGAACCCTAGGCTCAGACCCTGCTTGTTCTTGGCCCCCCACAGCCTGTCTCCTGGATCCTGCAGTATGTTACTAGAAATACCTTCAGTCATTCTATGTGGGGTGTAAGCTCCAGAGTGGAGCCATTCCCCCACATTTCACATAACACAGAAGGCCTAGATCCCATAATGCACCAGGCCTGGCTGTCCAACCACAGCTCCCTCCCCCATCAGTCTGATTCTCATAAAAGCAGAGCCCGTTAGGCCAGAAAGCAACTGGCTGTTCTGTGGAAGCAGGAGGAGGGCGAAATGGGACCACTTAGGCCTGGAAGCTGGTCCTCTGGAACAGCTCATTAAGGCTCCAGCCCTTCTACCCTTTGCTCTGGCTGGGCCCCCAGGCGCCAGGCTCTTCCACGGAGGCGGCCACCTAGTGAGAAGGACAAAAGTGAGGGTGGGGAGCAGTGTGCAGAGTGGCAGAGGGAAAGAAATTAATCGAGCAGTTTTCTCAGGATCAGAATGTCCCCTGCAGCCAGGAACACAGCAGAATGAGGGGACGGGTGTGCTGAGCAGAGGCAGGAGCAGGTGCCTCCTGACCCCAGGGGTTTTCTGTGTGGCGAGAGGGCTCAGAAGTGACCTGGAATTGGGACTGTAGGGAGGACCCAGCATCACTTCTTTGCACAAGTGGGGAAACTGAGGCTTAAAGAGATGTTCCACCAAGGTCGGTCCCAAGTAAGATAAGAGATCAGCAGAATCCCTCCCTCTCAGGCTCTCTATCCCTGGCTCTTCAGGAACTCACTTCAGG
This sequence comes from Ellobius talpinus, assembly GCA_001685095.1. NCBI lineage: Eukaryota > Metazoa > Chordata > Mammalia > Rodentia > Cricetidae > Ellobius > Ellobius talpinus. The sequence continues at coordinate 10,784 of LOJH01001585.1, forward strand.
GTCACATCCTGGGCAGATTCCTCAATATGAGGAGACTTGTCACCAGCCCACCCAGAGGCCCACACAGGGACATGGCTGAACCAGAGCCCACACTTCTCTGAGACTAGAATATGACAAGAGGAAAACAAAAGGCAAGAGGCACCGACTGCCCCATTGTGTAGGAGACAGACCACGAATAAAGCGCACAAAACAATGTTTACCCAGATGGCAATTACAGAATAGCAGGACCTAAAAGTGTCTGGAGCACCCCACAGTGATTCCAAGGTCCTCCTCCTCCCTCAATAGGCCGAGAGACCACCCAAGGGGGCATCGATGGACACATCTGAGACCTTCAACCCCAGCAGCCACCTGTGAGCTAGAAAATGACCGGCCAGGTGTTTGCACAGGTGCTGGACACTGTGATGTCATCATCTGACACCCTGAGGAAGGACCAGTATCTGTTGGTGCCAACCACTAGGTGCAGTTTAGACCAGCAGAAGCTTGTGGAAGACAATGGACAGAAGTCACATGAGACCCAGGCTCACATATCCACCAAGTAGAGACAACCATAAGCAGAGATGATGGCCAGTTCTAACCCAAAGATGTAAGCATTTTAGGGTGGACTGTCATCAGCCTAATCCACTCAAACCCTGGGCCATTCGCAGAGGACCCCAAAGTGGGACCACCAAGCCTAGGGAGTCAGAAGCTAGGCCGACAGCTCCCCTGGTGGAGGAATGGGGGAACTACAGCAGCAGCTGGCCCTGTTGAGTGCTATTCCAGGTCTGGGTGTGGCTGTCAGATCAGGAAAAATCCAGCCAGACTCCCACTGTGATCTGCCCACCTCTCTGCCGGTCTATCACAGCTCATTAAGAAATCTTCCCGACAAAATAAGAAGCAGACATGAGCCTTAGAGCCTGGGCCTGCCTCTCATCCCAGCAGTCAAATCCTGCCGCGGATGGAACCTTTGGGGCTGTCCCCAGGCTTACTGCTTCCTATTCCCCAAGACTAGACCATACCTCCCACTTGTCAAAGTCTGACAAGACCAAAATGAGAAACACAGCAAAGAACAGACAAAGTGGGGAGCTGGAAACCCGGGGCTGTAGCCATGAAAAAAAAAAAGAATGAAATTTCTGCCTGGCAATGCTGAAGCATGCTAGGGCAGCCCGTATATGGCGGGTCTGTTGAACTTGTCCATATTGGGTTTCATGGTCTAAGTGGATGAGAACAACTGACCAGGTCTCTTCCTCAAGAGGGCAGCAGACCTCATTACAGATGTTTGTGAGCCACCATGTTGTTGCTGGGAATTGAACTCAGGACCTTTGGAAGAGCACTTAACCACTGGCCATCTCTCCTGAGTTAAATAGTGTTGGCTTCCACCCCGAAATTCATATTCCTGGAACCTCAGTGTGTGATCTTATCTGGAAACAGGTTTTTTTGTTGTTGTCATTGTTGTTTGGTTTGGTTTGGTTTCTTAGGTTTTTGTTTTGTTTGTTTTTTTTTCCTTTAACATGACCTCACTGTAGTATCTGAGTTGGGTCCTCCTAGTCTCAGGTGGTACTCAGCCTGAGCCTCCTGAGCAGCTGAGACTACAGGCTTGGAAACAGGATGGTAAAGATGTGGTTAGCTGTTAAAGTTATGCCTTAAATCCTTGTAAAAGGCCACCTGAGGACAGAGATATATCCAGGGATGGTGGCACACGCCTGTGTCTCAGGCCAGGCTGGAATTACATTCTGTGAGATTGAGGCAAGAGTTCAAGGGTAGCCTGGGCTACAGTGTGACTAGTAATCCATCTTAAGATACAATCTGAGACACTATCTCAGACAACCAACCCGAACACAGGGGCACGGATAGCAGGGAGACCAAGTGACAGCAGCGTGGCTTTAAGTCCAGCCAGACAACAACCACCAGACATTCGGAGAGACAGAAAAGATGGTCCCCTGCATGGAGGGGAAGCACCTGCCCATGCCTTGGTGTTGAATGTCTGGCTTCCATCATCTGTGCTCATCTGTTATATGGGAGCCCTCGGCCCCCACACACCATGTGGATGAGGAAGGCTCAGGGCTCTTGAATGCAGGCTAGGCTGGCTCTTAAGTCTGGCTAGTAGGCATAGTCCTGCGGTCCTGTGTGACCAGCAGTTGCTGGTAGCCATCATGGCCAGTACTCACTTGTGGTGCTCCCTGACATCTGGATGATGCACTTGGAGTCACGGCTCATTTCCCGGGAATTGAAGGGGCGGACGCGGACCGCCACCTTCACAGAGGCCCCGGCCATTTCTGTAGAGTTTGTTGGTAATTCAGCAGCTGCGGTTGCCCCAGAGAGGGCAGAGTCACCTGGAATTGGGGGAAGACACAATTTAGGAGCAGTATTCAAAGAGGTAGTACAAGGGTACCTGGCTGTACCCACAGGACTTCTCTACCCACTTCGACAGCCCCAATGACACAGTGCGGTGACCAATGAACAGGAAACAGAAGTAGGAGCAGGTAACTGATTTAATTGCACAGAGCTAAGCTGAGTGTAAGAAGCCCATTGCAAGAACAAGGTGGCCCTCCAGCCAAGAAAACTGGTTCCCTTCTCCCAGCAGCTATGATTTGCAAATGGCTTCTTGGTTAGGGATGGGACTTTGCATCCACTTCCTTTCCTCAGTGCTAGGATTTTGTCTGGGTTGAGTTTGAACAGATTTTGAGCAGGAGTTAACAACGGGTCTATCAACCACACCCGGGGGCAGGCAGTATACTCAGGAATAGTTGGCCAACACAGAACAGACTCTGCGTTATTGGTTTGTTTTGTTTTTGTTTTCTTGTGTGTGTCCTGGGTGGGGGTAAGGGGGATGTATTTTTTTTTCTTATTTTCATTTTGTGCTGTTTTTGTTTCTGAAAAAAGATTATTAAGTTGAGTGGGTAGAGATGGGGAAAGAGGTAGGAGGAGCTTCGGAAGGAGAATGAATATAACCCAAGCCAGGTGGTGGTGGCGGTGGCGGCTGCGCACACCTGCCTTTAATCCCCAGGAGGCAGAGGCAGGTGGATCTCTGTGAGTTCAAGGCCAACCTGGTCTACAGAGCGAGTTCCAGGACAGCCAGGACTGTTATATAGAAAAACCTTGTTTCAGAAAACTAACTAACTAACTAACAAAAATGAATATAACCCAAGTATATTGTATGAAAAAATCTTTGAACTTAAAAAAGAATTGGTAACCCTCACACCTAAAGGGCTCCTTGGGCAAGGGTCAGAGATGGACAGATGTCAGTCTGATCCTGGTCCTGACTTTGTCCAGCTGTGTGGTCCACCCCTGTGCATTGGTTTAATGGGTGTGCCAAAGAGCAGGGTGAGAGCGTTGAGCCTACACATGGGCTGAAACTGGGACTTGATGACCTCCTCGGGGAAACAGCTCTTTCAGAGGCTGCAGGAGAGGGACAGACCTCCTACCACTGATTGGAACAGAAACCAGTGAGAGCTGGACTTATGCCTTCACGGCAGCCCCTCAGCTCCAAGGCATAGTGCCAGCCACTCCGAAAGCAGGTGCCACCTTTCCCAAATCCACGAGTGGCCACCCAAGAAGGGCAGGTGAATCTTGCTTCCTTGGGTTGATGTCCTAGATAGTGATGAGGGTGGGGTGCAGGCAAGCCCATGAAGTCTAGGACAAGAGTCCTAGGCGGTATTGTGCGGTAGCACACCTCACGCCCTTTAAGGCAGTGTACCCTGTGACCGAAATAGGAAGTTATTAGCGAGGGAGAAAATGTTTGAGATACACGACGTGGTAAGCTTCTCGCGCTCCCCAAATTTAGCTGCACAGATGCTCAAGTCCTGTCACCCAGATATTTCCACAGGATTTTCTGTGAAATCTGGCAAGATAAAATCTTTGGGAAATGAGGACAAAGAACAGCCACACCCCTCCCAGCCCTGGCACACACTATAAGCTGTGCTCATTTCAAGGCAGGAATGGCGTCTGGTCTACTTTTATTTCTGTTTCTGGGATAATACAGACCAAAAGCAACACGGGGAGGAAAGGATTTATTTGGCTGAGACTTCCAGGTCACAATCCATCGCTGAGGGAAGTCGGGGCAGGAACCTGAAGCAGACACTGTGGAGGAACGCTGCTTCTTGGCTCATTTGTAGGTTCATATCCAGCTGGCTTTCCTATACAGCCCATGGCCACCTGCCTAGGGATGGTGCCGCCCACAGTGGACTGGGCCCTCCTACATCAATTAATAACCAAGGCAGCTCCTTACAGGCGTGCTCACAGGCCAATCTGATTCAGGCAATTCCCCAATTCAGGTTTTTCTGTCGGATGACTCAAGGCTGTGTCAACTTGGCAATTAAAGCTGGGCAGAACTGCACCCACATGGGAGGTTCTGTGGAAAAGACAGATTATGTCCACAGACTGACACACACACACATACACACACATATATATTACTATATATGCACATACATACATACATGCATACATATTTCCATACGTACACACACACTATATATATATGTGTATGTATGGAAATAGTAGTGATTTACAAGCTCAGCACTAGGGCAGCAGTTGAGAATAATGGCTACTCTTTCAGAGAACCCAGGTTTGAGTCCCAGAATCCACACAGCTGCTCACAAGCATCTGTTGTTCTGATGTCCTCTTCTGGTCTTCGTAGACATTGCACACATGTGGTACACAGACATGCATGCAGGCAAAACATTCACACATGGACGGTGAAAAATAAATGAAGGCCAGCATTGAACAATTGGCCTCTTTGAATCATGAGCTGGAACTTTCTTTCTGGAAGCACAAACACACAGGTCTATTCCCCGGAGAAAAACAAAAATGCCGCTTCAGGAAGCCGGCAAAGCACTCCTGCATGCAGGACTCAGAGTTACTGAAGCAGTTAGAGTACCAGGCCAAGATTCTAGGGCAGGGGGCGAGAAGGGTGCAGGAACAGAAAACACTGAACAGTGCTGGCTCCCAGCCGGTTTGCATTCTGGACACAGGGTGAGAGACTGAGAGACTGGAGTCTTTCCAGGCAGAGAGCTGTTGCTGAGTGACAGAAAAACCTGCAGAGCTGTGGTGGAGAAACAAACAGGAGGCCACGACAAGGAAGCGGGAATGCCAAGGTGGACACACAGGCAGCTCTCCCTTGAAGACATCTGGCAAGTTCTGAATCCCAGGTAGAGAATTTAAGAGCCCAAGCCAAGAGCCTCTGAAAGGCAAAGGAAATTTCCACAGCAGTTAGTAAACATTACAAACTGCAGGGGTCATGTAGGCCATTCTTGGAAATCCAGAGATGTACAGCAGAGCCCAGTTGACGAGGCCCCATTGATGAACCCTGCCTGGCCTCAACTGATTGTGACTGAAGCTTGTAGGGGAGATGAGTCACCTGTAACGGGATGCAGCAGTGTCAGGGTCTGGATGGCATCTCAGTTGGTAACGTGAGCCCTTATATCAAAAGTTACAAGGCTTGAGGCTGGAGAAATGGCTCAGCAGTTAAAAAAAACTTACTGCTCTCACAGAGGATCTACGTTCAGTTCCCAGCACCCAAATGGTAGCTCATGACCAGTTCCAGAGGATTCAGCGCTAATTTCTGCTGTCCTTCAAGGGCTCCAGGCATGCATATGGTGCACATACATACATATGTGCAGACAAAACACTTATACACATAAATGTTTTTAAATAGTCTGGATAAATGTTGCAGGTTATAAAGGGATGAGAAGGGGAAAACCAAAAATTCAAAAGGGGGAAAATAAAACTACACACTATACAGACCTAGGAATTATCAACATGGACTTTCAAAACACAGGACAAAGGACAGAGGACGTCAACAAAGGGGAGAATTTTACCAGAAGATTCGTATTTTTGTTTGAAATTCAAAAAAAATCTTTATCTTATGTGCATGAGTGTTTTGCCTGGTGCCCAGGAGGCCAGAAGAGGGTATCAGATGCCCTGAACCTGGAGTTATGTGTAGATGAATACACACACACACACACACACACACACACACATGGATGCTGTGAACGGCACCCGGGTCCTTCATAAGAACAAGTGCTCTAACTTCGGATCCGTCCCTCCAGTCCCAGGATTGGAAACTATAATGTATCGGAAGGAAATTCTCAAACTGAAAAGAAAATTTCTCAAATAAACAACAACAACAAAAGATGCAGGTGAAGACACTGGACAGACTTGTGGGTGAACAGGGCAAGCAGCAATATGGAAGCTGGTGGGATGTGTGCAGTAGAAATCCAAAAGACAGAGACGAGAGCTCAGGTTGTGGAGGGAGGCAGAGTCTGAACGTCCCTCTCAGATTCGTACACTCCGGTCCTAACCTCCAAAGTGTTGGAACGTCTGCCAAGCAACTGAGGCAAGAGGGGGAGACCTCCAGGGCGGCCTAGCTCACTTAGGAAGGAGGCCTGAGAGAAAACCCAGGCTCCATCGTCCGTGTGAGGACACAGCAAGATGGTGCCGGAGCGGGCCTTCGTCAGACACCGAGCACACCTCAGCACAGCCTTCCAGCCTCCCAAACTGCAAGAAATGAATTTACTACCATTCCAAAGCAGTCCCGAGGGCACAAAAAAAGCAACACGTAGCATAGCCATGAGCCTCAGAAGCGGCTGCCGACAGAACTGCTTGCTGCTGCTAGCTCTGTCGGTTGGGGTTCCTGATTGCTCTCGCTGTAAGCAGCTAGACATTTTCCACCTATCATTACTTTTGCTTCCTGTACTTTGGGGTCTTCTCTGAGAACTCCTTGCTGATTACAATGTCCAGAAACATTCCTCCTATGCCACCTGGTACTTTCACACTTCAGAGCTTATATCCTTGACCTGTTTGGAGTTGTTTATACCTAATGAGAGGCAGGGTCTAGCCCCATCGGCACATGGACAGCTGATGATTGTCTGAGCACCACCATGGAAGACTGTCCTTTTCCCAGTGTGTGTCTTCTTTTTGTTGTGTTGTTTGGTTTGGTTTGGTTGTATGTTTGAGACAGGGTCCCTCTACATAGCCCTGGCTGTCCTGGAACTCACTATGTATGTAGACCAGGCTGGCCTCAAACTCACAGAGGTCGCCTACCTCTGCCTCCCAAATGCTGGGATTAAAAGCGTGCACCCACATTCTCAGTCCAGTATGCATTCGTACACTGTCCAAAGCAGCTGGCTATAGGTTCAGGTCTCACGTCTAGCTCTCTGTTCTGTTCCATTTGTCTGTGTATCTGTGTTTATGTCTCTGCCATGCTGTTTTGATGACAACAGATATGCAGTACATTTTGAATTCAGATGGTGTAATCACTTCTGCTTTGTTCTCTCTGCTCTAGATAGCCTTGCTTATTTGGGGTTAATTATGGCCTCATGTAAATAAGAACTATTTTTTTTCTAGTTCTTTGAAGAGTAACATTGGTGGGTTTGTTTTTGAAGAAGGGTCTCTTGTAATCCATGCTGTCCCCAGACTTGCTCCATAGCTGAAAATGATCTTAAGCAGTATCCTGGTCCTCTTGCCTCCACTTCCCAGATGCTGGAACTTGGGCATGCCCCACCACTCCAGCTGTCACTGACTATTAGACAGAAATTACACTGACCTTAAATTTCTCTGGAAAGTATGGACATTTTAACAATAGTGACTGTTCTGGTGTGTCCGTGTTGGGGGGTGGGCGGGTACGGGTGCAGGGATGTTGATATTGTGTCCTCTTCAATTTCTTTCATCAGAGTTTTGTAATTGTCATGGTAGAATTTTTCCCAGCATTACACCATAAATGGGTGGAGATGAAGGGGTGGGGAGGTCTGGAGAGATGGCTCAGTGGTTGAGAGCACTTGTTGCTCTTGCAGAGGTTCAGGTCCCAACACCACACACAGTGGTTCACAACCATCCACAACCCCAATTCCAGGGGGATCCAATGCCCTTTTCTGACCTCTGCGAGCACCAGGTGAGCACAGGGTGCACATGCATACAAGCAGGCAAATTATTCAAACACCTAAAATAAATATAAAAAAAGGAAAGTGGTAAAGACAGGCCTTGTCTAGAGCTTAAACAAGACCCACTGTTTTCTGGTCGAATGTAATCAAGTTGCAAGCTCATTATTAAAGGTCTTTATTGTGTTGTTACATTCATTATGCATCTAATTTGTTCATTTTTTTAAAAAAATGAAAGGATGTTGAATTTTATCAACTGCCTTGCTTTATCTGTTGAGACAACATTTTGTCTTTCATTATGTTGACGGTGCCTGGTTTTGGTGACTTCCATATATCGAACCATCCCTGCATCTCTACAAAGAATGTCACCCGATTCTTTCCAGTACTGTCGGGTTTGGCTCCATAGATATTTTGCTGAAGAGTTTTGCTTCTATTTTTATCAAGAATTTTTTCATTCTTTTTTTTTAATTTTTAAGGATTTTTTTTCCTAGTGATAGTTTTCTCTGTGATGTGCACTGTGTTGGGGAATAGCATGTTAAGGTGTCTGACTTTTGTTTATGTTACATTTGTTTAACTCTGAAGCTGTGGTTCTTTGCCCGTCTAAAACACCTGATGATCATAATAAAGAGGTGAACGGCCAATAGCGAGGCAGGAGCAAGGATAGGAGGGGCTGGCGGACGGAGAGGATAAATAGAAGGAGCAATCTGGAAGAGAAGGAGCAAGAAAAGGAGAAGAGAGAACACTAGGGCCAGCCACACAGCCAGCCACAGAGTAAGAGTGAAAGACACACAGAAGTAAGAAAGGGAAAAGCCCAGGGGGGAAAGAGCTGGGTGCCCCCCCAAGCCAAACGAGTAAAACACACACAACAGTAAAACATCCGTGTTCTTGCCTGTTCCTTGTCCTCATGGAAAGCCCAGCTCTTTTTTTTAAAAAAAAAAAAAAACAATTTTATTTAACTTTCTTTCATGCACATTGGTATAACAATGTCAGATTCTCTGGAACTGGAGTTACAGACAGCTGTAAGCTGCCATGTGGATACTGGGAATTGAACCTGTGTCCTCTGGAGGAGCAGTCAGTGCTCTTAACCACTGAGCCATCTCACCAGCCCCCAGTTCTTTTCTTTAGTTTACTGTCCTTTAATTTCGGAATAGAGAGTATGAATGAATGAATCTCAAAAGCAAGACATTGAAATAAACACAACACAAAGGCTAAATACCTTAACTGCCTCTCTGTACAATGCTTAAAATATTGAGTACTGACAGGATAAGCCCATTATTTTACTATAGAAAGAAAGCTTTAAAAAAAATTTACATGGGCCAGACGGTGGTGGCACACGCCTTTAAGCCCGGCACTTAGGAGGCATAGGCAGGCGGATCTCTGTGAGTTCAAGGCCAGGATGGTCTATAGAGTGAGTTCCAGGACAGCCAAGACTGTATTGAAGAGAAACCTAGTATCAAAAAAATAGATAGATAGATAGATAGATAGATAGATAGATAGATAGATGTAAAAACTGGTGATTTTTCTAACTAAATTTGGTACATCATTTGATTCTTCTGTGCATATTAACTTGAAAGGAATTATTTTAATGTTATCATTAAGTGGTTCAGATAAATAAATAAGACTCAGATGGGTGCGGTCTCTCTCTCTCTCTCACACACACACACAGACACAGACACACACACACACACACACACACACACACACA